>OX155961.1:30458203-30463157 GCA_944548615.1 Micropterix aruncella
ATAAAAATTTGGAGTTCTGATAGGATCAGGAATTAAAGTTTTAACATCTTCGTCTGATAATTTTTCATTTGATTTATTTTGTTCAATATATTTTTTTATTTTCACTGCAAAATTTTTGTTTGGATCTCTGGATAGTTTTTTATAGAAAGTTTCATCTCTAAGTTGTCTCAAGCCTTCAGTAACATAGTCAGTTTTGTTAAGTATGACAGTAGTGGAACCTTTATCAGCCGGCAAAATGACGATGCTGGTATCCTTGCTAAGACTCTCAAGAGCTGCACGTTCATCTACTGACAAGTTTGATGTTGGCTTGAGGCTATTTAGAAAAGATGGCTGTGTTACTTTGTTTAATAAAATAGTAATAAAATTTTCTACCGGATGATTTTTTGGTAATGGAGGGGGTTCTTTATTAGAGTGTGGACGAAATTGAGATAGTGCATTGTGTAATTTAATATTATTATTGTTATTCTTTTGATTTGAATGCCAAAATTCACGCCATCTTAAATTACGACAAAATTTAACAACATCATTACCAAAACTAAAATGGTTCACATTTTGAGTCGGTGTGAAATTTAGACCTTTAGATAATACTAAATATTCATTGTGGTTAATTACTTTGGATGACAAGTTTTTAACAGCATTTTTTTCTCTAGGAGATGGACCTTGTATATTATTAGAATATGATACTGATGGTGTTATACTGTTATTAATTTGGTTTACTAATGTGGCACGTATTGGTATGGAATCTGATACTAATGGAAATATATTGTTAGTAATTTGGTTTACTGATAGGGTGTGCATCGGAGAGGAAAGAGTACCTTGGTGAACTGCTGGGATAACATTTCGAAGTGAATTTGAATTCCTTGTTTTGTTAACATCACAATGACTGTAATTTGAAATGGAAACTGGATTCAAAATGTTTCGTGTATTGTTACTTGGGATAATGCAAATTTTCTGAAAGTTCTTTAGTAAATTAAGGAACTTTTTATCGTGTTTTAATCTAATATTTCGTAAATCTGTTACAGAATTGTTAACTATTTTATGAGCTTCTTGAAATAAGAAAGGAGAATGTGTTGTTATCATGTTAACATAAAAACACAGTGAGTTTAAATGTTTATCAACTAAAATTTGATATTCATTTCGCAAAACAGACGTAATTTCCATTGAATACCTTAAACGTATTGCGGTGAAATCATATTGAATTTCTGTACTAATTGCTGCGAAAGGAAATTTTGGTAATAACCCTTTAGGGCAAATGTTGTTTTCTAAACATTTAGAAAGAAATTCAACGTGTCCCGTGAATTTAGCTGTCTTAAGTGAATGGTAATTTATTTGGTTTAACCAATGAGTGTACATAATGGATGTGATTGCAACATAATTAAAATTAGGTAATATTTTAATATTTGATTGTAAATGTGTAAATTATTATTTTTCAAATTGAAATTATGTTAATCACTAAATAAATGAAATGATAAAATAATGAAAGGGCACTTATCTGGTCTGTGGTGACCAGGAGTGACTCCACTCCTTCTTCTTCTCCTCCCTCAGTGTTTGCTGGTGCTTCCTGCTGTGGCACTAGAATCCGATTAAAATGGCCTCACACAGCGGCAACACAACAATGCGAGACGAGAATGAATGCTGGAAAATAATAGGCGATTAGTGTTTCTTAAATATTAATGATTGTTATAAAATGTATATCAATATTTCGGCTCAGCCGTCGTCAAGATATGTGACATTTCTGAAATCGAACAATTCGTTGAAAATTTAAATTCAAGGAATCGAACAAAAAGAAATGGATTAATAATATTTTACACGATTTAGTTAAGGTACCATAACCAACCGTGCAAAACGTTATTTTAAAATGAATGATTATAAATAAAAGAAAAAGCATTTGATGATTATGATAATATGATAAACCTTATTAATTTTGCCTATTGAGACCGGAACCTTTGCAAGCGCCTAAAATATAAATATAAGCCAATTCCCAAGATTTGACGTCCCTTTCTTTTGCATTATCCCCAAGGCATTTTATTATTTTAACTTTAAAACATTGATCAAAAGATAAATTATGCGCCCTGGCATGCAAAGATATTGGGAGTTGGCTTTCATTTCCTACACTAGCCCTATGATTATTTAGTCTAATATTAAGTGGTGTTGTTGTTTCACCGATATAAAAGGCATCACAAGTCCTGCACAGAAGTTGATATACTATATTTTTTGAAATACAACTGCAATGAAAGGGAACCCTGTAACTATTAGTAGTATTTGGACTGGTAAAAAAAGGACTTGGATCTAACAGAGGACAAGTTTTACAACGTGGACGACCACAAGGTTGAAGCCCAAAAGTATTATTACCAATAGAGAAATTTTGATTATTTTTTGTTTTGTTTAATATTGATCTAATATTAGGTGGTCTGCGGAAAGATAAAATTGGCGGTGAATCTAAGAGATCCTTAGTGGATGCATCATTAGAAATGATGGGGAATAAATCAGATAATATATCTCGCAGTTTCTCAGCACCAGGAAAATAAGTGGTGCTAGGAAAGATTTTATTATTATTATTATTTTTATTTGAAGAAATTTTAGGTTTTGGTATATATTTTACTTCAGAGTTTAGAATATGTTTATCCAATAGAGGAGCAGGGTATTTTCTTTCAAGAAGAGATTGCTTTAGATTATTGAGATATTTATCTAAATTTTCTTTGTTGTTAACTAAACGGTGTCCGCGAATGGACATTGAATAGGGAATGGATCTCTTGGTGTGAAATGGATGACAGCTATCAAAGTGTAAATACTGTTCTTTATTTGTAGGTTTTATATGAATCGCGGTTTTAATTTTACCTTCGGAAATTGTTAAATCAACATCTAAGAAAGTAATTTGTGATTTAGAAATGGTATGAGTGAAATTCAAAGGGCCAAAATTATTTAGGTCGTCAAGAAAGGTTGTTAGAGTAGTTTGTCCGTGTGGCCAAATCATTACTATGTCGTCAATAAATCTATACCATAATATGGGTTTTAAATTTTGCGTTTGAAGAAAATTTTGCTCGAATAATCCCATGAAAAGGTTGGCATACGACGGTGCCATTCGCGTGCCCATAGCAGTCCCTTTAATTTGAAGATAAAATTCATCTTCAAAGGAGAAAGCATTACACGTTAAGACAAACTCGGCTAATTTGCAAAGAAAATCCGTAGAAGGTATTTGAGGATGAGGTCTCTCATCAAGAAAATAAGAAATGGCTTCCAATCCTAAATTATGAGGAATATTGGTATACAGGGATATGGCGTCAATAGTAACAAATAATAGGTCGTCTGACTTTGGAATTACAGTATTCTTTAAAATATCAATAAAATGATAGCTGTCTTTGATATGAGAATTTAGATTTTTCACAAAAGGTTGTAAAAAATAATCTACAAAAGCCGAAATTCTTTCTGTCGGAGAGTTAAAGCTTGCGACTATTGGTCGTCCAGGATTATTAGGCTTGTGAATTTTAGGTAATAGGTAAAAATTTGGAGTTCTGATAGGATCAGGAATTAAAGTTTTAACATCTTCGTCTGATAATTTTTCATTTGATTTATTTTGTTCAATATATTTTTTTATTTTCACTGCAAAATTTTTGTTTGGATCTCTAGATAGTTTTTTATAGAAAGTTTCATCTCTAAGTTGTCTCAAGCCTTCAGTAACATAGTCAGTTTTGTTAAGTATGACAGTAGTGGAACCTTTATCAGCCGGCAAAATGACGATGCTGGTATCCTTGCTAAGACTCTCAAGAGCTGCACGTTCATCTACTGACAAGTTTGATGTTGGCTTGAGGCTATTTAGAAAAGATGGCTGTGTTACTTTGTTTAATAAAATAGTAATAAAATTTTCTACCGGATGATTTTTTGGTAATGGAGGGGGTTCTTTATTGGAGTGTGGACGAAATTGAGCTAGTGCATTGTGTAATTTAATATTATTATTGTTATTCTTTTGATTTGAATGCCAAAATTCGCGCCATCTTAAATTACGACAAAATTTAACAACATCATTACCAAAACTAAAATGGTTCTCATTTTGAGTCGGTGTGAAATTTAGATATATATATATATATATATATATATATATATATATATATATATATATATATATATATATATATATATATATATATATATATATATATATATATATATATATATATATATATATATATATATATATATATATATATATATATATATATATATATATATATATATATATATATATATATATATATATATATATATATATATATATATATATATATATATATATATATATATATATATATATATATATATATATATATATATATATGTGGCCAGTTCCAGAAACTTTCTTTCTTATCTATGTAATTGGCGTTTTTTTACTTTGCATACTTTGAATCTGAATATCTTTCTATATGTATATATATATTATATATATATATATATATATATATATATATATATATATATATATATATATATATATATATATATATATATATATATATATATATATATATATATATATATATATATATATATATATATATATATATATATATATACATATATATATATACATATATATATATATATATATATATATATATATATATATATATATATATATATATATATATATATATATATATATATATATATGTATATATATATATGTATATATATATATATATATATATATATATATATATATATATATATATATATATATATATATATATATATATATATATATATATATATATATATACATATAGAAAGATATTCAGATTCAAAGTATGCAAAGTAAAAAAACGCCAATTACATAGATAAGAAAGAAAGTTTCTGGAACTGGCCACATATTAAGAGAAATAGATATCCATTTACTTTTTGACCACAAAATAAAAAAAAAGGAAATTAGTAGTACCTACCTAGCCAGTAGATACTTTCA
>OX155961.1:30463357-30713495 GCA_944548615.1 Micropterix aruncella
ACTAATTGCTGCGAAAGGAAATTTTGGTAATAACCCTTTAGGGCAAATGTTGTTTTCTAAACACTTAGAAAGAAATTCAACGTGTCCCGTGAATTTAGCTGTCTTAAGTGAATGGTAATTTTTTGGTTTAACCAATGAGTGTACATAATGGATGTGATTGCAACATAATTAAAATTAGGTAATATTTTAATATTTGATTGTAAATGTGTAAATTATTATTTTTTCAAATTGAAATTATGTTTATTATTTCAAGAAGCTCATAAAATAGTTAACAATTCTGTAACAGATTTACGAAATATTAGATTAAAACACGATAAAAAGTTCCTTAATTTACTAAAGAACTTTCAGAAAATTTGCATTATCCCAAGTAACAATACACGAAACATTTTGAATCCAGTTTCCATTTCAAATTACAGTCATTCCAATGTTAACAAAACAAGGAATTCAAATTCACTTCGAAATGTTATCCCAGCAGTTCACCAAGGTACTCTTTCCTCTCCGATGCACACCCTATCAGTAAACCAAATTACTAACAATATATTTCCATTAGTATCAGATTCCGTACCAATACGTGCCACATTAGTAAACCAAATTAATAACAGTATAACACCATCAGTATCATATTCTAATAATATACAAGGTCCATCTCCTAGAGAAAAAAATGCTGTTAAAAACTTGTCATCCAAAGTAATTAACCACAATGAATATTTAGTATTAGCTAAAGGTCTAAATTTCACACCGACTCAAAATGTGAACCATTTTAGTTTTGGTAATGATGTTGTTAAATTTTGTCGTAATTTAAGATGGCGCGAATTTTGGCATTCAAATCAAAAGAATAACAATAATAATATTAAATTACACAATGCACTAGCTCAATTTCGTCCACACTCCAATAAAGAACCCCCTCCATTACCAAAAAATCATCCGGTAGAAAATTTTATTACTATTTTATTAAACAAAGTAACACAGCCATCTTTTCTAAATAGCCTCAAGCCAACATCAAACTTGTCAGTAGATGAACGTGCAGCTCTTGAGAGTCTTAGCAAGGATACCAGCATCGTCATTTTGCCGGCTGATAAAGGTTCCACTACTGTCATACTTAACAAAACTGACTATGTTACTGAAGGCTTGAGACAACTTAGAGATGAAACTTTCTATAAAAAACTATCTAGAGATCCAAACAAAAATTTTGCAGTGAAAATAAAAAAATATATTGAACAAAATAAATCAAATGAAAAATTATCAGACGAAGATGTTAAAACTTTAATTCCTGATCCTATCAGAACTCCAAATTTTTACCTATTACCTAAAATTCACAAGCCTAATAATCCTGGACGACCAATAGTCGCAAGCTTTAACTCTCCGACAGAAAGAATTTCGGCTTTTGTAGATTATTTTTTACAACCTTTTGTGAAAAATCTAAATTCTCATATCAAAGACAGCTATCATTTTATTGATATTTTAAAGAATACTGTAATTCCAAAGTCAGACGACCTATTATTTGTTACTATTGACGCCATATCCCTGTATACCAATATTCCTCATAATTTAGGATTGGAAGCCATTTCTTATTTTCTTGATGAGAGACCTCATCCTCAAATACCTTCTACGGATTTTCTTTGCAAATTAGCCGAGTTTGTCTTAACGTGTAATGCTTTCTCCTTTGAAGATGAATTTTATCTTCAAATTAAAGGGACTGCTATGGGCACGCGAATGGCACCTTCGTATGCCAACCTTTTCATGGGATTATTCGAGCAAAATTTTCTTCAAACGCAAAATTTAAAACCCATATTATGGTATAGATTTATTGACGACATAGTAATGATTTGGCCACACGGACAAACTACTCTAACAACCTTTCTTGACGACCTAAATAATTTTGGCCCTTTGAATTTCACTCATACCATTTCTAAATCACAAATTACTTTCTTAGATGTTGATTTAACAATTTCCGAAGGTAAAATTAAAACCGCGATTCATATAAAACCTACAAATAAAGAACAGTATTTACACTTTGATAGCTGTCATCCATTTCACACCAAGAGATCCATTCCCTATTCAATGTCCATTCGCGGACACCGTTTAGTTAACAACAAAGAAAATTTAGATAAATATCTCAATAATCTAAAGCAATCTCTTCTTGAAAGAAAATACCCTGCTCCTCTATTGGATAAACATATTCTAAACTCTGAAGTAAAATATATACCAAAACCTAAAATTTCTTCAAATAAAAATAATAATAATAATAAAATCTTTCTTAGCACCACTTATTTTCCTGGTGCTGAGAAACTGCGAGATATATTATCTGATTTATTCCCCATCATTTCTAATGATGCATCCACTAAGGATCTCTTAGATTCACCGCCAATTTTATCTTTCCGCAGACCACCTAATATTAGATCAATATTAAACAAAACAAAAAATAATCAAAATTTCTCTATTGGTAATAATACTTTTGGGCTTCAACCTTGTGGTCGTCCACGTTGTAAAACTTGTCCTCTGTTAGATCCAAGTCCTTTTTTTACCAGTCCAAATACTACTAATAGTTACAGGGTTCCCTTTCATTGCAGTTGTATTTCAAAAAATATAGTATATCAACTTCTGTGCAGGACTTGTGATGCCTTTTATATCGGTGAAACAACAACACCACTTAATATTAGACTAAATAATCATAGGGCTAGTGTAGGAAATGAAAGCCAACTCCCAATATCTTTGCATGCCAGGGCGCATAATTTATCTTTTGATCAATGTTTTAAAGTTAAAATAATAAAATGCCTTGGGGATAATGCAAAAGAAAGGGACGTCAAATCTTGGGAATTGGCTTATATTTATATTTTAGGCGCTTGCAAAGGTTCCGGTCTCAATAGGCAAAATTAATAAGGTTTATCATATTATCATAATCATCAAATGCTTTTTCTTTTAATTTATAATCATTCATTTTAAAATAACGTTTTGCACGGTTGGTTATGGTACCTTAACTAAATCGTGTAAAATATTATTAATCCATTTCTTTTTGTTCGATTCCTTGAATTTAAATTTTCAACGAATTGTTCGATTTCAGAAATGTCACATATCTTGACGACGGCTGAGCCGAAATATTGATAAACATTTCATAACAATCATTAATATTTAAGAAACACTAATCGCCTATTATTTTCCAGCATTCATTCTCGTCTCGCATTGTTGTGTTGCCGCTGTGTGAGGCCATTTTAATCGGATTCTAGTGCCACAGCAGGAAGCACCAGCAAACACTGAGGGAGGAGAAGAAGAAGGCGTGGAGTCACTCCTGGTCACCACAGACCAGATAAGTGCCCTTTCATTATTTTATCATTTCATTTATTTAGTGATAAACATAATTTCAATTTGAAAATATATATATATATATATATATATATATATATATATATATATATATATATATATATATATATATATATATATATATATATATATATATATATATATATATATATATATATATATATATAATATATATATATATATATATATATATATATATATATATATATATATATATATATATATATATATATATACTAAACTATAAAAAAAGAGGGTAGTAATATAAGCTATTCTCTTGGCGCTCTCTCAGTTTTCCCCGTCGCAGACGATGAAAAGTTTTAACGTTTCCGACATCTGAAATTTCAATTCTGAATAAAACGGATCGCGAAACTTGTTTGTTTTGCTCTTATTACGCGGAAATATTTTCGTTTGGCGTCATACAGAATTCTTGGCAGAGTTCGGCGCAATCTAGTCTCATATTTATTTTGATATCAGACTAATGCGGCTACTCGTTGCTTTATCGTAGATTTACGATAGCGATGACTGTACTTCCGAGAAATATTTTTCTGTAGAAAACGTAGTATCGAAGTCGCTGACTTATCAGATGACGTCGCCGCATCGCGTCGAAAACAAAACTAATAAAAAACTCTCACTTAGTACTAGGGGGAGGTAGGGTATCTCTTAAGAGCAGTTCACATGAGATTAATATATAATAAAGTAAGACAATGCAACACAGGCAAAATAGAACATTTTTTACACATACGTATATAGTATAGGATCATGATACCTATATTTGGACACGTATAGAGACCGAAAATAAACCGTATGCATACATTAAGTAAACGTTACAGTTTGTTAAGCAGTTATTCTGATAATTCTAGGTAAGATAAAGGTAGAAGGAGCGACTGTGCCAAAGCGCCTGCGTAGAAGCAGCTATTTTTGTTATTTTGGTTTTAATGGGAAGAAATCGTTTTAGGTTACGAAGGTTGCAAATGTTTATGCTATTCAGCAGTAGCCTAAAAAAATACAAATGTTTTGCGACTCATTTACATGTGGCTGCCAGGAGAGATATTCGTCCAAAATTATAAATATATATTTTTATTTTTTTATTTTTTTTTATTTAGTACTTTATTCATTTTTTTAATACATATAGCCACATTATTACCAATGTTATAAAGTAACTCGGAAAAATTTAACACGCAAATGTAGCAAATGGTCAGTGCCCACCTAACTAGGACTGTAAAGTCCTGTATCTAGGCGGGTCAGAGTAAACACTTAAAATTAGCGATTTAATTTATAAAGAACTAAATTGACTAACGTTTTATTTTAGAAATAGTAAATGTACCTAATAAAAATTTAATATATAATATAATATAATAATCTGTATAAATATTACAATGTATATACCTAATCATATTTATGTAATAATATGGGAAGTACATAGATACCTAAATTCGATTATAATAAATAATAAATATATTATGGTATATATATATATTTATATTAGAATTCAATTATATATACGATTATAAAAATATTGGGAAAAAATGAGAAATACCATACGATATATTAATATACTTTATGTATATGTATACGATATTAGCTTTAAAATCAACCATTATATAATATACGCTATACAAGACAAGTTGACAATTGAAGAAGAGACAATTGAAGAGAAAGAAACCAAAAATAATAAACAACGAGATACTATTTGCGTGTCAAACACGGTTTTTACGTATATGCATAAAGAAAAAGTTATAACAGGGGAATTGGTTATTCACAAGGAAGGTTCCTATTAATAAGGAGTCGGCGAACAAAAAGATCTAAATCGATTTTGGACTCAAACATGTCTTTTTTTAAAATCGGTACGCCTTGGGCGGTTCTATCGATTGGTAAAACTATTTACTACCAAAACGACCTAGTAACCTGATAAAAATGAGGCAGAAATCGCCAATTTCGTTCAAAACGATTTATCGCTAGTTCAAAATGGTCGATTATTTACAATTAAAATGAATTTCTTTCGAAATGATTTAAATCTCATACTAAATCATAGCCCGTAAAAATGTTTCTTTCAAAACGGTCTAAATATATATATTTTTTAGGACTTTTTTTGTTTTTGTAGTGGTACCCCTAATAACTCAAACTCAGCTAATCAAGTGGCACTTAGGAGTTGTCATCTACTGTAGGCCCTTCACCCCGGGAAAGAATAACGATATATAATCATTCTTTCAATCGTGAGGTGAACGGAGAGACTTGGGGATGAAACAGTCCCCTGTCTAGCTACGCGAACATGCCCGTGAGAGTCCAATGCTTTACCGCGATACACTGGGAAGTGGACCCAGCAGTCCGACCTCGCGCCAGATTTAGCCAGATTTTTCCGTTCTCCAGTCTGGTCGCGGATTTAAGTCTCTTGCGCGGCCTCTGCCTGATGTTAGCGGTGATTTAATTCGAATTTATCGAGGACCGTGGCGCCCTTTGCCCATTGACAAAATCACACAGGTATCGAACGGTTTCGTGCGGCTTGGGCCACGAGATCCATTTTGTTCTCGGATCGGATCAACTCACGATTCAGCTCCTATTCAGAAACCTCCTCGTGCGGAAGGCTACCCCGGGTAAGACTCGCGCGTCTCAGGCCCCACAGCTGATGGACCAGTTTCTCCTGACGGGATTTCACCCTGGTGCTACTGGACAGTTTTCGCACCGTTCGGTGACGCCAATCGGTTGTGCACTATGACTAATTGCTGAAGGTGTCTGGAGACTACGGAAATATACTATCTTGGGGGTGGATGTTGATCTGCTGTCATGCCACTCTTGAAATGACCTTGAGCCACCCGATCCCACGTGACACTACGGGCAAAGGACGCCCATGTCCGCGATAAATTCAAATTTAATTACCGCTGTAATACAGCAGGTAGGGGTCGCGTAAGCGACTTCGGACCCGTAACCAGTCGGGAGGACGGAGGTATCCTGAAGGTTGACTCCAGACGGAGATATCCTACCAAAACTGGTAGTTAGTGGCGAGGCTGCCCGCTGGTACCTTTCCCGGTGCCTCGCCGTAGGGCGTTGGGCTCTAACGGGCATGCTGGCGAAACAAGACAGAATATTGTCTTGTCTCTACGTCTTCTACGTTCATCCCACGGCTGAAAGAACGATCACATATCGTTATACCAGCCTGCAGTGACGGGTTTGCCCGTTGTAGTCGACACCGCCCTACTGCCAATACCACACGGCAAAAAGGCCGTTTAAAGAGAAGCCGACATCGAGTCAACAACCACTTCTGTTTTTTAGGGTTTTTTAAGAAAGCAGGGGTGGTTGTTAAGTATGACCGCATTGGGCGGCGCGGTTCGTTCCTTGGCTAAGGTCGGGGTTGTGCCAAGCTGATACGTTTGTATCAGCTCCCAAAGGATTCGATCCCACCTGTCCACGACACAGCCGAGACAGGGTTCGCAGTCCTTCTTAAGTCCTTTCCTCTTTGAGGAGGCTACCGGATGGGATTTAAATCGTCAGTTTACCCAACCCAAGACAAGGAACAGTTCATATGGTCCAAACTGCACGAAACCATTAGTTTGCAATGAGGTGGACAGTTCGCAAATGGATATTTTCAGTTACAAATATTTTTAATACGCGTATAGGTGAGTGTTTATGTCTCAGGCCATTCGTGCTCGCGGCGTAACTTGTCTCACTAGCAGATAAGTTCGCTATTCGCGTTGCGAGTTGCGGACAAGGTGGATACCCCGGCTACGCTTACGAATGCTAACAGCTGCAGCCATATTACAACACTCTGGCGATCTAATCGCTGTCCGCGCGAATCGTTTTAAATGGCATTATAAACACTCCCGTTTTCCTCTCGCTCCTCAAATACATAGACTTCAGAAAACCCTACTGATCAAAGTGGACCCTTGCTGAGTTGGCCACGAAGACCCATTCTGTTCAGGGTTGGTCACACTCACGGGTCAACACCCATCCGGCGGCCTCCTCGCATGAAGTGCGAGCCCGGGCAGGACTCTGGCCTTAGGGCTAGTTTCCTCTAGGAGTCAACCTTCTGGCGCTCCTGGGCGGTCTGCGCACCGTGCGGCGTAAGCCAATCGATTGTTCACTCTGACTAACGGTCGGGGGAGTCTGGAAGCAGTACTGTTTCCTATAGAGCGGGGGTGGTTGCGGACCTTACGGCGACTGCTCTTGAAACGACCGTCGGCTACCCGCCCCTGGGTGAACAGCCGGGCAAAGGATGCCTTGGTCCGAGATAGATTCGGTTTATACTGTTTCACCGCTTCGTAAGGGAGAGGACCGCGCAAGCGACCTCGAACTCGTAACCAGTCGAGAGACCGGAGTAATCTGGTCGCAATTGGAAGAAAGGGCGTGAGTGTAAACCCGCTGGGAAATACCTCGTTATCTCGCGGATAAGGCGTAGGCCTCTTACGGGCATGTGGCGGAGCTTGACGGTGGACTGTTTTGTCCTAAGTCTGCTGCGCTCACTTCACGGGAGATAGAACGACCAATCGTAAAAACTTCCTGAGGTGACTTCGGTTCAATTTCGGTTGTAGTTGACAGCTCTATTTGATCAAAGATTGAAGGAAGTGGGAGCGAATGGGCCCTGTTGAAGTTAGGTGACTATGACCCATGTGTAAGGGTCGGCCAAACTCACGAGTCAATAACCGGCTGCTGACACGCAGATATGATCCTGGCCTGGGGGGCTGTTCCCCTAGGAATCGTTTGTCGAGCGCTCCTGGGCGGTTGGCGCACCGTGCAGCGTCAGACATTCGACTGTGCATTCCGAGTTATCGGGAGAGTCTGCAAACTGCTTTATTTTCTATAGAGCGTAGGTGGTTGTTAACCTTGTGGCAGCCGCTCTACAAACGACCATTCGGCTACCCTATACCGGTCGAACATGCAGGCAAAGGATGCCGTGGTCCGCGATAGATTCGGTAGATATCAAATCAACGCTACAAGTGACCGCGCAAGTGACTTCGAACATGTAACCAGTCAGGAGGCCGGAGAAATCTGGCCATAACTGGTATCTAGGGCGCTTGGTCTGCCCACTGGGTTAATTACCCGGTGCCGGGCGGTATGGGTTGGTCTCTCGCGGGGTAGTTGGCGGAACTAGATAGTGGATTGCCATTATCTAAGTCTTCTACGCTCACGACTGAAAGAACGATCACATATCGTTATACCAGCCTGGGGGGACGGGTTCTCCCGTTGTAGTCGACACCGCCCAACTGATCAAAGGAAGTACGTTCGGCTTTACATTCTGTTAAAAAATGACTCATATCATTCGCTGAAATTCCAGATAATACCTTGAAAAAGAGAGATATTATTTAAAAAAATGACTCAAACCAAATAAAATATTTATCATTGTCCTTTACCATTACTTACATTTGCAATTGTAATACGTTTTTTTTTTCATTCTATTACTTAGGTTATACTGGAAGTTTCTAGATTTGACGAAAAAGACCAGATATTAGACTTATGATACATTTATTGTTTTTAAAAGTAGATGCCTTCACAATATATACATTTTTGAATACTCCGGAACAATTGCAAAAAGTAGTTAGACCAGTCATCATTTCCTTCACCCTTTCAATGGCTTCGAGTAACGCATTCATCGCCGATTCGGGGCTCCTAAAATGTATGTCTCTAAATTTGTCTTTAATTTTAGGAAACAAAAAGAAGTCGCAAGGTCCGAGGTCTGGGCTGTATGGCGGAAGCGTCATCAGTTCTACATTGGACGCCTTCAAATAAGCTTTCGTTGCTTTAGCGAAATGTACAGAGCGTTATCGTGGTAAAAGACGACATTGATTCGAGGACGCCTTTGGCGAACTATTTCGAAGACTCTGGGCAAGCAAGTTTTGGCGTACCAATCTGAAGTCACTGTCCTTTGTTCATCTTCGAGCGATACTGATGCATAATGTCCTAATTTTCCGAAGAAGAAACAACCATTTTCTTACCAATGTTTCGACTTTTCCTTACTTTCGTTGGCAAATCTTCAAAAGAAAGACGCATTCTGGCGGTTGGCCTATTCTTTCCGGTTCAAAGCAGTACACCCAGGTTTCGTCACCTGTCAAAATATTATGGACAGCCAATGATTGCCCTTCATCAAACTTTGCTATCATTTTACGACACCACTCTAAGCGCAATCGTTTCCGGTCTTCCGTCAAATCATGCGGTATCCATCGAGTGCAAAGCTTCCGTACCTTTAGACACACATGTAAAATCTTTTGCACTTGACTCATTCCAACGCCGAATGCAGTACAAATTTGCTGACAAGTATTTTATGTCAGTTTCAATTAATTGACGTACGGTATCAATATTAGATTCAGTGAGAGCAGTCCCTGGCCGACCTTCACGTGCATCGTCGTGGGGATGATTACGTCCACGTTTAAACTCATTGAACCACGCATGCACAGAGCTACGAGATTGAAGTCTCGTAGTCAATTGAAGTCTCTGGCAACTCGCTAACTGACTTAAGCCGTAGCAAATTCTTGAAAAATAATATTGCGATTATTTTTTGAGAAATTAATTGTAATTACGACAAACAATTTTCAAACCGAAGCCACAATGGAAAGCAAATCAAATGACAATCTCGCAAGTTAAAAAGCTACATGTTCCCAGAGAGTTTCATTTCAAATTTCGTAATTAGTTTTCTATTTCTCTTTTTATAAAGGTCCAATTCCAGAAACTTTTAGTATGCACCACGTACCAATCAAAAGAAGAATGGTTATTCATAAGAAAGTATTTTAATTACAAGGTATTATTGGTATTCTCAAATTGAGTGTCATCGTTGAGTTTGATAATATTTAACTAAAATAATACATGGTATTTTCTATATCAATGTTATAATATATGGTTAAAATGCATGGAAATAAAATACATAAGATATGTGGGTAAATATGAAGTCATTGGCTACCAGATGGGAACTGAGCCGTGAGTTGAACCGATGTAAGATAACAGACAGGTCATCAGGCATAAGCTGCACGGAATCATTAATTGCCAGATAAAGGATGGAAATGGATTTTACTCATATAGATTTTTTATCTGCCTGCATGTAAAAGAATATAATCTGGAGAGAAGTGCAGCTATGTCGCGAAAGGCTGGAGGAAAAGCAGTTTAGTATTCAAATTTTAGGTTATATATAATGCGAGCCGTGCTAAGTTCGCTAGCTGGGCTCGCCGGTAGTTAATATACGTCAAATTTGGAGAGTATTATGCGTAGTGATAACGCAGGGCTGGCCAGTGTTCACAGAGTCCTTTCCAGGTTAGTCCCTCTTCGAGGAGGCTACGGGATGGGAGTTTAAACGCGATTTGAACCGACCTAAGATAACAGGTCTTCATGCCCAAGCTGCACGGAGCCGTTAGGTACCAAGATAAAGTAGCATTAGGAATCGGATTTCACTCATATCGATCTTTTTATTTCCATTCATGTAAAATAATAAAAACTGGAGGGGAGTAAGCACTATTTCACCGAAGGATAGAGGGAATGGCAATCTTATATTTAAATTTAAGTAAATATATATTGCGAGGCGTACTGCGTTCGCTAGCTGGGGAAGCAGTGGGTAGGTATGCATCTGATTTAAAGAGTAGTATTCGTAGGGAGGGCGCAGGGCTGTGCCGTATCTTTCTCGAGTGCATACGGTAACCAGTTGGCAAACTTTAAAATGAGAGAAGTTGAAAGAGCGCCCGCCCAGGAAACGCGACAGTTACTCGACACTGCGGTTGTCTATTTCGTTTCGGCGGTAGGATATTTCCGGAGCGACTGCGTTCCCTGTACACCCGCATTTACAATTACCCACCGCCTTGTAAATATGTTATCGTAACCGACGACAAATTCAATTCAAAGTTATGCAAGGAGCTACCTCCACTTCGCCCGCGCCGCGCCGTCGACTTCAAAAGCGGCGTCACGTGCATGCATTTACCATTTAAAGTATCTAGGGGAAGACGATGATATTTACAAAAATTTAACATTGTTAAACGAAGAAATATTATGAGAAATAAATTATAAATTAATAGTAAAAAAACATTTTTAAAACAAGATTTTATTAAAATGCTCTGAAAAGAAGAAAATTGTCGTGTCTGTGCTGTTGACCGTTAAGAAGTGCTCTCATCTTCCTTCATAAAAGCTATTTCAGGCCCAAAATGAGATTGAAAATTGATGGTGCATAGTGTGGGTTTATATAAATATATAAATATAAAGGAAATTCATAAAAAAATGTTATTTTTTTCATTATAATTAATGCGTAGACCAAATTGCCTTATTAATGCAAAAACCTGATTAAAAAATTTAAAAAAACATCATCAAAATTGTTCTTTGGTGTGGTCAATTCTAAAACGAGCGTTTAAAACACACAGCCTCACCGCTCAAAAGACTCAAAACACACAGCCTCACCGCTACTAACGCGTGATGTCACCCGATTTGCAGAGATTGGAGGATAGTGGGGGGAGTGGTACCTCGTTTGAACCATCGTAGCTGTCTTTTGTCTCGCTTCCACATACCATGAATCGTATTTATTTTCACCCGAAACACTCGGGAGTGATCCTTTCGAGTTATCTCAAAGGTGGGAATTTACATAAAGCCGCCCGAGTATACACGGGCGTAGTCCTTAAGTGGGATATTATAAAATTTTATATAATCTTTAGTAAGATATGTTTCATAGTAGACCTAAAAAAATGAACAAAATATGCTATCTTTTTATTTATTTTATAGATACACATATTACGTTCATGCTTTATTCAAAAAGGTCGACTTACTCCAAATAGCATATCTTTTTTACGCTATCTTTTCAGTATTGTTTATAATTCCTCACTTCATTAGCTACCGGACAAAAAAATCAGCGTCCTATCTCGAACAGAACTTTATCTATGAATGGTTAAGTAAACATATTAAAAAGAATAAAAAAACACGACTGCAGTTACAGAAAGTAAACTAATATATTTATAATTATTTTTATTGCGGTTTTTTATGACATTAATGTGGTTTATATATTTATCCATATATACATATAAACATGTACCCAATCAGACCTTTCGTTTGACACTATATACTCATCTTAATTTATTGACATTTGGACATTTAGACAAGTATTTTTGACATTTGGACAATTTAGGTACCCTATGACACTCGGGATGACATAACGATTCTAACAATATCATTTATCTAAATCGGTGCAAGCGTTTAGAAGTTATGGTGAAAAAACCAGTGATTCGTCAATAATACGTACCGGTTTTTTCCGAGTACAATTGCATAGTTTTATAATTTTTCAAAAGGTTGGATTGGAATAAATTCCTAAGAACCAATGGTTATTTGTTGTATACATCGTTATAGTCTATCTATGCGGTAAGACCTTTATTCTGACAGAATACTGCAAATTGTGATTAAATCAAATCCTATTGCACACGTGTTCATTAAACCCAATGGGTTCATTAAGCCCAATAGGGTCGTAAATTTCAAATGTCATATACTGAAAATAAATTCCGTTAATTTTGAACAGTATTTTGAAAATTGTTACCGAGTATTTACTTTCACCCTACCATTATTTTATGCGCCTCCTTTTTGAGTATTTGTACACTGTAAAAGACGAATCTGAAGTCAACACTGTCAAAAAAGTCAAACTAGAGAATAATTTTGTGTATGCTAGAAGTAATTTCTAAAATTTGCTACCAAGAAAACATGGAAAATTTGAACTATAGATAGTGTTTGTGAATGTGTCATTGACTACGAATTTGTAGTCGCTGACCTCAAATATGACGACTATATGTGTTTCGAACAACCTTTTGAACTATTTTGAAGATATTTGTACATTTGGCCAGAAAACGTACACGTGCATATTTTCGTACTTACGGTGTCATCGAACCTGGTCAAAATAAATATAACTTGGACGTGTTATACTAAGCTATTGTGCATAAATGATTGTAACTTGTTTATAAAGAAATATTTATTTATAATAGTAGTTTTGAAAGATAATGTATTTTACCACACAACATTCAGCATAGTTTCTAATGGGTGTATTTGTAGCCAACGGAAAACGAGCAAAGATAGAAATAAGAAAAAAAACATTGTTAGCGTTTGGCAAAGCTCAATTCAACTAAGACTCCACCTTGGTAATATTTTACACTTGTTAGATATTTATAAACGATTTGCCATATCCTACACTGATTGTAAATCACTTAGCAAAAGGCCATGCCCGTTTAGGCGCCGCTGGCAAAGCTATGTACGTAGTAAGCCGGCCATAAAATGAGCCAGACATAATAATTATTCGAGTATTATCGTCATAAACACGATTTTCCGCTCGGATTAAGAGGAAAATAATTGCTGTAGTGTGCTGTGTGCAGTGCCGCCAACCGACCGGCACATAAACAGGGAAGAAATTGTATCGTACGGTTGGTAGCAGATGCCCTGGGATAATAAAATTGATCCCGAGGTTGTAAAAAGAGGGTAACGGCAAGCGATAAACGTATAAAGTGGATGTAGAAGGAGATTAACCAGTCCTGCGTATTCTTAACATTAATGGCCGCCTCTTTTCTGCTTTGTACAAAGTGGGTATTTTTTTAGTAAAATGTATCTAACCTAATAAATCGGCTGTGCCACCTCAAGACTTTCCCGGCAAGACAGCCAAGAATCCCAGTAACCGTCATATGAACGTTGGAAGGTCCGTTATCTTTGTAAACAACATTGGAAATTATGACCGTAAATACTATTTCATTTATTTTTTATATAATGTGCACATTAGTATTATTTGATCATGATTATTTTAAACTGATTATTTTATTAAATAATCAGTTTGCACTCTATTGAGTGCAAACAACATTTGCACAACGACAATCTTTTTTCATTTGTCCCATATATTATTTATTATTTATTGAAATCGTATTTACGTTTATGTGTACTTGCCCTATTGTATTACCTACATCGTATTATACTTACAAATTTAGTATTTTGATTTGTATTACAGTGCTATTTATTTATTATTATATATTATTCAATCCTAATTAAGTACATTCATTGAATATAAAAATAAAAAGTTTTTACGGTAATTAGGCTAATTGTTAAAATAAATTGTATTACTTACCTATTTTAATTATTTACTCTGACCCGCCTAGATACGGGACATTTTAGTCCTAGTAAGGTGGGCACTGAGCATTAGCTGCATTTCGGTGTTCAATTTTTCCGAGTTTCTTATAACATTGATAACAATGAGGCTAAATGTACAAAAATAAATGAATAAAGTATTAAACCTTAATAACTACAATGTTATAAATCATTTTACGTACTTCCTATTTTTTGTTTTTTTTTCTTATTTACTTGTGATTACACAAGCTTCGCTTAGTTGAGTGACATCGGACAATAAATATCAACTATAAGAGTTCTGTGGTTTACGTAATTAAGTTTAATGTTTTATTTGATATTTTAATTGTAAATTGTATCTCTTTTTTCTAAATTGCTTTATCTATACTAATATTACAAAGAGGTAAAGTTTGTGAGGTTGTAGGAAGAAATCTCTGGATCTACTAAACCAATTTTGAAAATTTATTTTATAATATAATTATAATTTATTTACCAATAGAAAGCCACATTATTTGTGGGTGTTATAGGCTATATATTATACCGAAAAATGAAAAGACTTTTTCGTGGTAGTCGGAGAAAAAACGGTCAAATGATAATAGGCGATAATAATACTTACGAACGCTGCTTTAACGATGACAAATATATGATTGTGTTCTAGAGAAACATTGTAGAGATTGGTAATACCTACAAAAAAGTCAGCGACAGCATATGTCTAAATTTTATATTTAAGTAACAAAAAGTAGTTTTTTATATTAAAAAAATAATTCAAATCGTCATGTTTATTGGTCATATTATCAACAATTATGAATTCATATCAAAATAAGTATATTTATCGTCTCAAGTGTTTAAAATTTTGAAACCACGTTTCACTCCTTTAGGGGTTGTATTTTGAAAAAAATATGAAACACTTATTTACATATTTCTTTATTAGAGTAATCTTACAAAGTTTCCAATTAAAAAATCTATCTTTATCGTTTTTCCATACTAATTTTGAAACCCCTTTTCACCCCTTTAGGGGTTGAATTTAAAAAAAACACGAAAGACCTAATTGCTTATTTGTTTATTAGAGTAATCCTACAAAGTTTCGAAATAAATCGTCCATCTTATATCGTTTATTCATATAAACTTTGGAACCCCGTTTTACCCCTATAGGGGTTGAATTTTGAAAATACCCGAAACCCCTATTTGCTTATTTGTTAATTAGAGTAATGTTACAAAGTTTTGAAAAAAAATCCATCCAATATCGTTTATCCATAGAAATTTTTAAACCCCGTTTCACCAATTTTGGGGTTGAATTTTGAAAAACATCGTACACCATTTTGCATATTTGTTTATTAGAGTAATCTTACAAAGTTTCGAATTAAAAAGTCAATATATATTGTTTCTCCTACAAATTTAAAACCCCATTTCACCCCTTTAGGGTTTGAATTAAAAAAAAACCACGAAAGACGTATTTTCCTATTATTTTAATAGAGTAATCTTACAAAGTTTCAAAATTAAAAGCACGTACCAACTTTATTCATACAAACTTTGGAAACCTGTTTCACCCCTTTAGGGGTTCAATTTTGAAAAACCATGAAACATCTGTTTGGTATTTTGTTTAATAGAGTCATCTTACATAGTTTTAAATTAAAAAGTCCATAAATTACGTTTATCCATACAAACTTTGATACCCTGTTTCACCCCTTTAAGGGTTGAATTTTGAAAAACATAAAATACCTCTTTCCTCATATGTTTATAAAAGTAATATTAAAAAGTTTCCAAATAAAAAGTCCTTCTAATATCGTTTATCCATAAAAAATTTGGAACCACGTCCACCCCTTTAGGGGTTGTATTTAAAAAAAAAAATACGTAAAAAACACCTATTCATATATGTCTTTATTAGAGTAATCTTACAAAGTTTCAAATTTAAAAGTTTATCTTTATTGTTTTTCCACACAAATTTTGTAACTCTTTTTCACTCATTTAGGGGTGGAATTTTAAAAAACCAAGAAAGGTTATGGTTGACGCGAATGTATTGGCTATCTGCCTGAAGCTACGAGGGTGTATGGATGAGGATTGTACTTGTGCTCCTAGTATCTCGTACTGGGCACGGCTCAAGTCTGTGGGAATGCAGACTGATGCTTCTCGCCTCGATAAGGAAAGGAAGGAAAAGGTAACCAAGAAGCCGGGGTACCAAAGTAATGCCGAGATATTGCAACCAAAATTTAATAATGTGGTTTCGACCCTACGACGTATCTGTGTACCGAATGTCAAGTCTCTAAGTCCAATATTTCGACATTGTGGTATGACTAGCATGCCCCCGGGTGAATAGATTTCAACCACAATCCTTTCAACACTTGCCATTATCAAATGGTACCTGCATGCCAAATTTCAGCTCAATCGGGTGAGGGGTGAAGCGACACACAGACACACAGACCCATATAAGTGAGTCCACAATACTTTCCTTTCCAGGGAAATAAAAAGTCATATTACATTGGTAGGTACGATGCTGTTTCCACTATATTTTAAAATGTTGTTGCACGCATATAATATGTTGATTTTAAGAAAATACACCTGGATACAGATCTTGAAAATACGCGGATTCTCCCTGAGCCCTCTTGTCCGCTCACGTTTTTTTTCGCCGTGAAAATCCACGATTTATATTTTACTAAAAGTTACTAGGTTTATATTTTACTGAAAAAAATCGGGGGGGGGGGGGGGGGGGGGGGGGGGGGGAGGGGACGCCCCCCAATGCTCTCTATGTAAATTCCATGACATATTTTTATCCAGGAGAAGTATGTTACTCCCACTCCTTATAGATTTTTGAGAAAACGTTTTCTTTTTCCGGTCTATGGTGACCTGAGATTCTCCCTTTCATTACTAGTAGGTATTCTATAATATACTATTTCATGCAATATTCTGTATTTTGAGCACCTCATTTTGTGCCCGAAGTTTTGAAGTGGCCGTTTTTTGATGGTAAGTACTAACTGTTTCTATATTTTTCCTCATTCGATCCATCACTTCAGCATTCGACACTGTCTTGTAGAACCCACATTTCGAGGACCTCCAGTTTCTTATACAGGGCTTAATAAAGGGTCCAAGCTTTCCATCTCATAGAAGACAGTGGAGAATACATTTGTATTCTGAGGTGCATCTGCAGAGCAATTTCTTCATCCTGAAAGTTCGAGCAAGTTTCTTTCGTATAGTACTTCCTGGCTGCAGTAACGCTGGTCATGTAGGTATTATTAATATTTAACCAGTTCCAGAGGCACATTATCAAGTATTACGCCGTAATTGCGTTGTATATGTCTATTTATAACCATATGTTTTGTTTTACTGATGTTATTGCAGTAATTAATCTGCTGTGTAGAACCTGTAGACTGCCAATATTTTCTGGGAGTAGGACAGTATATCTCTGTCGTCTCTATCTCTGTCTCTACCGTTGCCTCTGCCTCTGTCGCTGTCGCTGCCTCTGTCACTGTCTCTGCCTCTGCTTTTGTCTTTGTCTCTGTCTCTGTCTCTACTTCTGTCTGTGTCTCTGTCGCTGGCTCTGTCTCTGTCTCTGTTGCTGTCACTGTCACTATAACTGTAACTGTAACTGTCAATGTCTCTCTACCTCAGTTAGTCATCAAATCCACATGATGTCATGAAATCCACATGATGTAACAGGATTTGTAAGAAGGAAAATGGATAATCGTATACGTATAGGCAGGAATGAGTTGGAGGTTTTAACTTACGTGGTAAGGTTAAACGATCCTTCAATGTGCACACAACCATCGCTTTCCCAGAGATTCTACCTTTTCCCAGTCCTATCCATTATTATGCAATACACAAGAAAACGATTATTATATTACATCGCTAGTTTTAACAATGTGGCTGAAAAAATGTTTATTAAAGCTAATTTATATTGTTATAATAGGATTTTTCCGGAAAACCTTTAGTAAATTCTTAAACTTGATTTGTTGGCAGCCAGGCTCTGAAAATGGAGATAATAGTCCGGCCAAATAATTCCTGAGATCTTTGATTCGGCAGACTCGATCATTTGCCAAAATCTGCAACGGTTTGGTTTCTCTACAAAGAACAGAACTCGCCAAAGGTCAATAACTTCGATAAGCCGCATGTTCTTCTATATTTATTTTGATTAGGAAGAGAATGTCGTCAGGTCATTGATTTGGACAACCGCCAAGTCAGAACGTTCACACCGAGCGGAAGGTCATCGTTTACAGGACGTCCAAAGCGAAGAATTATGTGCTAATGACTCTAAATTTATGACGTCAATAGAGTCGCGAACTTGGCAAAGCCGCGAGATGACCTCAAATGTTTTGGCAATGGCTAGGAGGAAATGCACTCTAGGTAGATACAATGTCAACGTCATCATACCGACTGCTACTACCGGAAAGAGATATCGATAATCTGCCGCATGAGGATCAGACATTGTTCCACTCATTCACACCTCCATAATCTTAACGTTCTCGCATCTTCAGAGCGCGATTGTGGACACAAGGATTGCATGCTGGACCATCTATTTTTTAACTGCCCCATCCCTAATAATGATCCGAGATTCATGCCAGACCTTTTTAAATATAAAATCTAACTTCCTCTATGTATTCTCTGATTGTAATCCCTCAACTATCCCAAAATATATAAAGTAATATCTAGGGCTTAATTTGCAAAAGTGCCAACTCCATTTGAGATAAATTTACAGGGGTGTGATAAAATGTAATAAAATCTTTATTATTACCATTGTAGAAATTCCAAAAGTCCATTTTGTAGCCTTACCTTTCTACGAACCTCTTTAATTTTAGGGAGTTATTACACTTTTCAAATAAATGATAAGGAAATTTGGTGCGTTAAAAAAATGTGTTCTGATGAAGAGTGGAGTTAGCAAATTTGCAGATTAAGCCATTGATATATTGTTTATTCCCCTTAATAATAGGAGTATTTCTGTATATCATACATTTCCCCGTTAGTATCATCCCTCATAACCACGTTATACAGGTTGAGTTTAAATGTACCGGCACACATGAAGTGGGTAAATCAATATCAGCAAATAAGCAAGTTATATATTTTTTTTTTAAAGATTTTATCAGACAATTTTACATTTAATGTTTTACAAGAGGAAGAGGCTAAAATGCATGTAACGTGAGTTGTATAATTTCTAAATACCCTTGAATGAAAGGCTTTTAATTATTTCCGCTGGGAGGTAAGTCATCAGAATTTTAATCTGCTATGTTTATGGTATAATACCATTATAATCCCCGTTATCTTCATCAAGAGGTGAATATGCGCGTTTTTCAATAGTAACCTTATCAATAATAGCGAATAATAACCTAATATATTTGATTATTTGTGTTTTAAACTTTTATTGTTATGATATATCCAACAATTTTAAGGGGGGAGCCTGGTTTAGACGGCCAAAAAAAACATGTTTTTATGTTTTAAAAAAAAAACTTAAAGTGGAAAACTATTAATGAACCTTTTAACTCTGGAATAGCTGATAGTCTCAGATTGCTGTAGGTGTAAAGAACTTATTACTTTTCTTGAAAGAAACCTTTAAACGCGTAAACTAAAAGAACAGGAAAAACATGTTTTTATATATTTTTTTACTAGTTAAATACAAAATGTTGTGGCGAAAATCGATTTTATTTCTTTAAATCCTTGAAAAATTATAAAAATTACAACTTTCAGTATTTTTTCAGTTCACCTATAAAATACAAATAAAAAAATTGGTACCTTAGTTTTTTTTTTTTTTGTTTCATGCAAAATTACGCTCGCTATTACTGGCCTGGCGTAAGCAGATATCGCCATTTCTGCAGCGGTAGAAACATTTGCATTTCAATAGCTCAAAAAAAGTTTTTGGAGGAAAGATAAATCGTGTAAAGGACTAGATGTATTTTATCATTCCATTGATTTAAGATTTCACTAACTGCCATCCTAATGTACTGTAATATATGATTATTATATTATAACATACTATTGTATTATATCATATTATGTATAATAAATATTATTATCCAATTACCCATACTTCTATTTTGCTCTATCCAAATAACCTTATTAACAACCTATTTAATTATTACTTTTCTTACCCTTAACTATATTATTATTATTTTATTATATTTTTTTCTACTATCAACGTGTTCATGTTATTTCTATGTTAATTTGTAATACAAGCATTGTAAACTATTCATAGGATAGTCAATTTGTTTCGTTTGAATATGTTTTTAAAATACTAGATATATTTACTATCTGTAAGTTTGCTATAAAATAAAATAAATAAATATATATTTCAAAAAAAGTTTTTTTACTATTTCAAAAAATATTGATGTCTTCCAAATGTTAATTAAACCGATATAAAAGACTCATCATCAGATTTTAACCTTGACTTAAATTTTTTCATGAAAACATGTTTTTTTGGCTTTCTAAGCCAGGCTTCCCCCGTAAATGAATAAAAGACTAACGATTATAGACTATATACATGATTTCGATTTTGTTATTTGTTTAGGAAATCCCCATAGAAGATTTACAATTACGCATCAAATTAAGGTATAGAAAAAAAAACATATTTAAACATTGTTTGCGAAGCAAAGAAACGATCGATTTGTCAAATTTTATCAGCTTCACTAGACCACAACCCATTATGGAACGTTACCTGTATTATTCCTTAATGACATGACAGCAGTGAAAATAATTGACAATATAATACAGAAATTTAAAGAAAAAATGTGACAGCTGTGTTACTAATGTTAAATTTTAAAATATTGATAATGAAAGAATACTTAACTATATAGGCGTTACATTACAATACAATTTCTTCGTGTCCAATTGACGGCCAAAAACTGCTCTTGGACGTGTCAAAATAATCGTGTTAGGTAGTAAGTCCCGTTACTACTCTTTACTGAACATACACAGGCAGTCAAGAATTTAACTACTAGATTGTCAAACTATACATATAGGTATCATAATCGAAATAATTAAAATAGAGGCAAAATAAAAGCGAAAAGATACGTAGTAAAA
The DNA here is from genome assembly GCA_944548615.1 of Micropterix aruncella. Classification (NCBI taxonomy): domain Eukaryota; kingdom Metazoa; phylum Arthropoda; class Insecta; order Lepidoptera; family Micropterigidae; genus Micropterix; species Micropterix aruncella. Next base: position 30,484,715 of record OX155961.1, read on the forward strand.
GTCTTCATCGTAATAGTCAAATTTTCAGTAAAATGTTAAATAATCAAATTAAAACTACGCCATGCATTTAAAAACGAAAAATACAAATATAAAATAAAATAAAATAACCAGATAATAGGGCTCTACTTTTTTAAGTCATTTAAATGGGCACATTTTAAAAAAAGTCATGGCCCTCGAATTCGGCCAGATCATAGAGAGGGTAGCCTATCAGCATCTCCTTGATGTTTTTTATATTTTACGTCCTTCAGCTGTTTAACAGTGGTAATGAGTAGATTATAGAATTTAATGCTATGGTATATGCAGCTTTTCTGTACGTTTGCCAGTCGTATTCGGGGTACGCACAAAAGGGAGCTACAGCGGGTATGGTGCGAGTTAATGTCCGCATTAATCTAGCATACATTAGGGGACTGTCTAGCATACATTAACCACTGGTATATGAACGCTGAATACATAGTTATTATCCTTGCTTTACTGAAATATTCTTTCCACGAGGTCCTGGTCGTTACCTGATACATACTGCGCAGTGCTCTCTTTTGCAAAAAAAAAGATTCTTTTACTGGTTGCGGCATTTCCCCAAAACAGTAGTCCATTATGAGTTATTAATGTTAAGTCATTAATGAGTTAAAATACGAAAAGTATAGTGATTTGGCTGGCGCAAAACCACAAAGACTTTTTTTCTATATATTCTTAAAATTCTAATATAAAGAGTTAGAAACCAGAGATTGAAAATAAATAAAATAAAGGTTACAAAAATACAACAAATACGTACCTACCAATATTCTATATACACTACATATATAAACAGACAAAAGAGGAATGAAAAACATTTACTTATATATTATACTAGTTGAATGTTACCCGGCGCTGCTCGGGTATCCGCCTCCATCTCATGGTGATCGGTTAAACTGTATATATGTTGATGTGCTGCAGCGCCATCAAGTGCCGAGTTACAATAAAGTGGATTTCGTGAAAATATTATTCAATCTCAAATACCTAAGTAGGTATACCAATTTCCATGGCGATCGGTTGAACGGTATAGGAGTTGTTGTGCTGCAGCGCCATCTGGTGTCCAGTTACAATAAAGTAGATAGGGCGAAAATATTATCCCTCCGCAAATACTTATGTATACTAATTTTCATGGAGATCGGTTGAACGGTACAAAAGTTGGTGCGCTGCAGCGCCACTTAACACAATAACTCGAATCATAAAAACCTTCTCCATAAAAAAACATATATGTGCAAACTTTTGTGGTGATCGATCAAACGGTGTCGAATTCTATTAGGCTCGGACATACATACAGATATACCAACATCTATTTTTAAATAGGTATATGATTAAGACTCAATTTCCATTAGCTGCCTTTCGCATTCGTCTCTACTTTTTGAACGCAATCATTTGGTGAAATCATGGTTTAGGGACAACAGACGCTATAGCAGCCTTAACTGAATTTATAGTCAAAACGGTGGATAAAGGAGACAAGTGTCTAGGAGTTTTCCTTGACCTTGCAAAGGCTTTTGACTCCGTTCCTCATAATATATTATTATGCAAACTGAGCAGTGTAGGAATTAACTATACAAGTCTTAAATGGTTTGATAGTTACCTATCCAACAGGGTACAAAGTGTCACCATCCAGGGCCTCCAGAGTAAAAGCCAGCATCTCACGTATGGTGTGCCACAGGGTAGCGTTTTGGGACCCATTTTATTCCTCGTCTACATAAATGACCTATGTCAGTTACCAGTAGGTAAAATCATCACATATGCCGATGACACTGTTATACTATTCAAGGGTTCAAACTGGGATTACACATTTGAGAAAGCAAACGAGGGCATGGAAATTGTTAAAAATTGGCTAGGAAACTTTATGTTGACGCTTAATGTTGGCAAAACCAAATACATGCCATTTAGTATAACAACCAGAGGTCAACCCACTACTAATAAAACTATTGTAATACACGAGTGCGATAGCGTAGAGTCTTGTAACTGTCAGCCTATACAAAGAGAAATATCTTGGAAATATCTAGGCATCACTCTAGATTGCTTTCTCCGTTGGGATTCTCATATACATAACGTGGCTACGAAGGTGCGAATCCTTGGATATGTTTTCAAAGAACTGAGGAATATTCTGGATTCCAAAACACTAAAAACTGTTTATTATGCTTTATGTGAATCGCTTATTACTTACGGCATAATTGGATGGGGTGGATGTGGTAAAACCCTGCTAGAGCCATTGCAAGTTGCGCAGAAATTTATATTAAAAATTATTCTACGTAGACCATATCGCCATCCCACTAATGAACTTTATAAGGAAGCTAAAGTTCTTGACTGTAGGCAACTTTTTCTAAAAACTTCCCTCTTAAGGCTATTTTTGGACAGTAACTCAAATTTAGGAATAATTCAGTACCGGCGACCAACGAGACAAGTTTTAGAAAATAGCTCAATAATACCCAGAAGGAAAACATCATTTGGACAAAGACATTACTCTTTCATTGCGCCGAGATTTTACAATCTGATCAATATGGAAATAAAAATGAACTTGACATTCAGGGAATTCAAAAATAAACTAAAGAAATGGTTATCGAATCATGACAGACTAACCATACATCAAATGTTAGAAATAATAGTATAATAAAACTTAGGTGCACAAATTATTAACATATTTTTAAACATATATGTTAAGTATATTTTAACATTGAACTAACTACCAAAAATTATTTGACTTTGACAATGAAGTATACTTTTTAGACTAGGTAATTTTATATTAATAAATATTAATGACCGTTTCTTCCTTTTCTCACATATAACTTTATTTATTTTATTTAATCGAATTTTATATGATATTTATTGCAGATTAAATAATGGAATTGCATTTTATTTATTATATTATCTTTTAATAGTTTTTTATTATTATTATTTTTTTATTTTATTCTGAAGGGCAATTTAGTGTCATTAGCTTTTTACTAAAACTTGTATATTTGTAAGCAACCAAGCAATCAAGCAATCTTGATTGTAATATTGGAGTCCTGTCCACCCTAGAACGGGCTAGTCCCAGTTGGGTGACAGAAACAAATAAGCAAAAGGTTAAGGGTTTGCCATTCGGTTCCTGTTATTTTTATAAGCTAATCAATGTTTCATAGTAATTAATTCTTAAATAAATAAATAAATAAATCTTTAAAAGCACCATTGTTGCTTAGCTTCTGCCCATTGGTGAGGGTTGCAACGAATGCATCGTACAAACTAGGGGCTAGAAACTTATAATGGGCCCGATTGCGTTTCTTTGTGAACTAAAACTGAAATTAGTCGAACGAGATAGAGCAATACGTTAGATCGAAATATGAAACGAACGATTGTCGTTAAAAACTACCTGCCGAACTTATACTCGTCCGAATAAATTTGAACACATTTCGTGCGGTTTTAGATTCAGATGCTAAAAGTGACAATCGTTCATTTCGTATTTCGCCTAGCGTATTCGATCACGAAGAAAACCTAAAATATCTGGGAAAACCTAAAATAAAACGGTTCTTCGGGTCCGTTTTATGATTCGCCACAATGGCTTTTTGCTATCTACTCAGAGCAGACTGCAGAGCGATAGAATCACCTCCATTTATACGAGGAAATAATCTGTTCTATTTATCATTCATAGCGTAGACTATGTAGATTAGTTGCATCGGCAACGGCGTGAAATAACGCCCGTGAAATATGCGACTAGCCAAGTGCCGGTTGTTCACACAACATAAAAGCGGCGGCACGCGCTTCACTGGGCGTGCGGACCGTTCAACCACAGTTTAATAATTACTACAGTTATCCGTTTTTTTGGTAGTGCTCTATAATATACTCGTCTGTCTCACCGTATTCATCATTCATCTGCGCTACAGCCTGTTCACACTATTTCGGTTTCTATGAGTAGGTTTTCTGATACAATTTAGCGGTATAACTACGGTTATAATAAGTTAATAGTAAAAATACATTTTAACAACAAGCTTTTATTAAAATGCTCTGTGCCGAGCCAAGCCTGGATGCAGCAGACATGTCATAGCAGTACTTAGAACGGGCTACTATAACTGAATGGGTATACAAAATTTGGCGTTTGTGCTGTAAGAATAAGAATAAGAATGATTTATTTTAAAAAACCCGATCTGGGTATAGAAATTACGTATCTAATGGTATTTCTACAAATAAAATTACATTTCAAATTACTCATAAAATTGTAAAAAAATCTATAAAAAAACTTAAAATTGAAAAAAAACATAGATTCAAAAATTCAATAACAAAGACATAAAAACTAGAAAAATAAAAAACAACAGAAATAATGAGAAAACACAGAGAATCAGCAATTCAATAACAAAAATATATAAAAACTAGAAAAATAGAAAGCATCCAAAGAGTTCTACGTAAACTACATTTAATAAGGATCAAACTAGCAATAAAAAAAACGAATAAAATTATCAAAATATTAAAGTCAGAAATTTAAATTACAAATATAAAATCAATTAAAAAATAATAATAATAAAAAAATAACTAAAAATATTCACATTTAAATAATCAAATTAAGTTCTGTTGACGGTTGACAATTAAAATCTGTTGACCGTTGAGGAGTCTCCTCGTCGAGAGCCAACCCTGGGCGCAGCAGCCATATCATAGTAAAATTTAGAACGGTCTATCATAATTAAATGTGTATACGAAATTTCGTGTCTGCGCTGTTGACCGTTGCGCTGGAGTCCTCTCGTCGGGAGCCAATTCTGGGTAATGCAGAATCAAGGGCAATTCTGATTTCCTAATCAAGGGCAATTCTGCAGAATTCTGCAATTTCTGAATTCTGCCATTCTGCAGAATTCTGCAATTTTGCAGAATGAACCCTAATCAAGGGCAATTCTGCAGAATCAGGTAATGCTTGCCATAAGCCACGACGCGTGAACGTCAGGTGTTAATGTTAGGGTTTTCACTATTAGAATTAAGTACATACTGGAGCAACACTATGCCGAACGCACCATGTCAGGCGAAGTACTATGGGGTGTTTCCGAGGGTATTTCATATTAAAATATGGCCAAACTTTCTTTATTTGTTTATGCGTCTCTACTGTGTGCGATAAATCATGTGTTTACAAAATATAGAAGAAAATATATTTTCAGAAATTTCATGATACAACATGCGGCATAATATGAATACATATCCATTTTTCTGAAAATGACTTTTTAATTTCTCTGACGACACTTCGCTCATATTCAACGTTCCTAGGAAAACCAATAATTATGATGAAGTAGAAAACACACTGACAAAAGTTTTAGGATGGTTCACCGCCAATAATTTGCTTTTGAATTCTAATACTTAATACTAAGTGCATTAAATTTATCTCACCTAACGTTAGTGACTCTGACATTAATATTGTTATGGACGGTGAAATACTAAAGTTTGTAAATTCTACAAAATTTCTAGGAATTACAATAGACAATAAACTTCAATGTGTTCCTCATATTGAATTATTAGCTGGAAGACTTAGCTCGGCAGCATTTGCGGTACGTCAAATAAGGCAACTAACTGATGAAGCTACTACCAGAACTGTCTATTTCAGCTACTTCCATAGTATAATGTCGTATGGGATTTTGCTCTGGGGCCGCGCAGCCGATATGCAAACGATATTTATTTTGCAGAAAGGAGCCATACGATCCATTTATTGTTTAAACTCCCGAGCATCGCTAAAAGAGAAATTTAAAGAGATCAATATTCTGACGGTTTATAGTCAGTATATATTCGATAACATAATGTATGTTCGTAAAAACTTGCACAGGTTCCGTAGGTTGGGTGACATTCACAATAGGAATACCAGGTTCAAAAATAAACTAGCCATTAACGGGCTCTAGGTTAGCAAAAGTGAGTAAATCTTTCATTGGAGACGGTGTTCGCTTTTATAACACTTTGCCTGAGGAACTAACCCTTTTACCAGACACTAAATTTAGGAAAATTGTCAAACATACTTTGTGCTCTAAAGGCTATTATAAAATTGAAGATTTTTTAAGCGATACATCGGTCTGGTCAAGTCGTTTTTGTGTAACATAGCTATGAAAACCATTTGTAAAGTGTTATTATTATTATTATTACTATTACGTAAAGCCATTGATTATATAGTGTAGTAATCAATGGTAAAGCCTACAAGCAAGGCATAAATGTCTAGAAACATAAGACGTTCGGAAAGTACTGTAAGTCTACTTCGAATAAAAATCTATCTATTTAATAATTTTTGCTGTATTGTGTGGCCGCGTATTTTATAACCCAATAATTTAACCAACGATAACAATAATAACATTCAATTATTATTGCCATTTATCGCATTCTTTTTATATAGGCTGATTACATCACAGGAATAATACCATTATAATTAACGATACCATCTATTTATTAGTCGGTCTGAACATAACGTGCGTAATTATTACGTATTGAAACCTGTATACTAAATTAAAAATTGACATCTTTATGTAGATAATATTAAAATAATAAGAGCTACGATTTTAAAATTCCTTTGTTATTATATTATTACTTTATACCGTATAGTCGTGTTTAAAGCGCCATCTACAGTATGCTGTCATATTATTATACAACGAAAGTTGCCATATTGAATATGATAATAATACCTACATTTATATATTTTTTAACTATGTGAGCCATCTACAATTTGCGTTTCGTGGTAAAATTCTCGTTGGCAAAATGTAGTACGACTTTGATCAATCTTATACAACTAGAGCTGTCGACTACAACGGGCAAACCCGTCACCTCAGAAGGTTTTAATTAAATTTTATATTCACGGGAGACAGATCGTTCTGTCTCCCGTGAGGTGAGCGCAGAAGACTTAGAACAAAACAGCCCACCGTCAAGCTCCGCTGCATGCCCGTAAGAGGCTAACGCCTTATCCGCGAGATAGCCACGTATGTTACCCAGCGGGCCGACACTCGCGCCCTTACTACCAGTTGCAACCAGATTACTCCGATCTCCCGACTGGTTACGAGTTCGAAGTCGCTTGCGCTGTCCTCTCCCTCGCGTAGCAGTGAAACAGTGTCAACCGAATCTATCGCGGACCACGACATCCTTTGCCCGGCTGTTCACCCGGAATCGGGTAGCCGATGGTCGTTTCAAGAGCAGTCGCCATAAGGTCAACAACTACCCTCGCTCTATAGGAACCAGTACTGTTTCCAGACTCCCCCGACTGTTAGTCAGAATGCACAATCGATTGGCTGACTCCGCACGGTGCGCAAACCGTCCAGGGGCGGCGGAAGATTAACTCCTGGGGGAAACTAGCTCTCAGGCCAGAGTCCTGCCCGGGCTCACACTTCATGCGTGGAGGCTGCCGGATGGGTGTTGACCGGTGAGTGTGACGGACCCTGAACAAATGGGTCTTCGTGGCCAACTCAAACAGGGCCCATTAGTTCCCAATCGTATACACTATATAATAAATTGCACCTGTTTCCCTACTGACAGTTGTACGGTAGACTGGTATACTATACCTCCCCTTTCACCTCATTTCGCGCTGCACGATTGCCCTGTCTCAGTTACTAGCTGGCCTACTGTATCATTACAATACTGTGGTTTAACCGGCGATACTCGTTATAAATAAATCAGTTAGCGTCCACTTCGACGCCGCCAATTCCTGCGAGGGAATTACCTTTGATTTCTGCAACGTTACAATACAATACAATAGGTAATCTACTCATGTAGATGCTACAGTTGGATGCCTCAAAATTGGTAAAAAAAAATATTATTAAAAGTTAAACTGCCATTGCAGTTGTGGCTTAAAGATAAATTTTAATATTACTTACATGAAAATTTTATACCTACGTGATTTATTAGTCGAGAAAAATAATATAATATATTGAAATAGAAATAAAGTAATACAAAATCTAAACCAAATCCGGGCAAAATAAATTAGTTTTTTAAAAATCATTATAATTATCATTACATAGTATAAAATGAAAACGAGATTTATTAACCCCTTGAGTATGATACGACCAAATCTGGTTCTGAAACAATTATCCGTTGAGTATGATACGACCAGATCTGATTCCGCGTTTTTTTCACTTCTTTGACGTTCTCATATTTATTCATAATTATCTAATTGTTTTACAAAATGATATTTCAATATTCTATATTCGAAATTTCAATGCAATCATTGTGCAGTTGTTCTTTTTATGATTGGTGTAGTAGTTTCGTAGTTATAGTACTTTAAGGTCGATGTCGCCGAAAATCCTGCAAAAGAGACAGATGCATCCATTTTCATGGATACCCATTTACTCCAAGGGTTAATGTCTGTTTATCCGCCTTCTTCAATCCACGGATTTTGTTGCGGTTTTCACTATTAGAAAGATCAAAAAACGAGGAAGATTTTTGTATACAATTTGTAAATTATGATGGTGTTTTCAAAAAAACCATTTAAATGAGGACCATCTCGCGAGCTTGAAATTGAGCTGCCAAATTGTAACGCTTTGACAATAAAATGAACGCCATCTGTGTAACGACATTGTAAATATTGTTATGTAATAATGTATTAGCATTCATTTTATTACACAATAAAATCAATGGTATTATTTTTAAAAAGCATATATTTAGGTAAGAAAAAGTATATAAAGTATAAAAATTAAGACGAGGGAAAATAAAAAATTAAAATAAATTAGTTCAAACAAAAAATAACACATGGCGACAACTTATACTGTACACAGGAAATTGAGGAAATATAAATGTGAAGAGTGCGACAAAGCATTTACGACGTTTGCATATTTAAAAGTACACGTACAATGATCCATCGCAGACTAAAATATGCTCGTCGGCAGTGTCAAAGAGTCCTTTGCAGCCGCCTTACTTTGACTAGGCATACTAATTTCATCCATCGGTAGTTGAATATATTTACGTGTGATTTATGTAACACTGAATTTTTAAATCACAAAGATTTCAAAAGACACATCGATAGAGTCCATCGTAAAAAAAGGAATTCAAATGTAAGGAATATAAAGGCTCTTTCTTTTCGAAACAAGACTTAAAAGCGTGTTAGCATTTTTCATGCGTAAATCTAGAACTTGGGAGTTTTCGAAGTGATTTTGGTCACATAATTAATCGTTTTAGCTTCTTTTGAATTCAGTCATCGTAATCACCACATATATTTATTTGAAGTCTATTGGATAATTAATATAAAATTGGATAATTCTAATCATATCAGTTCTATTCACATGAAATTGAAGCCTATCGCATGCGACAAATGCAATCGAAGTTATGCAAGGCGAGTAGAGTTAATGAAACACAGACACTTAGTTCATGTTCTAGTGCGGAATGCAACAAAGATTTCTCAAAAAAGAGTATCTTAATCAGACACATAAATTTATTTCATCGACATTTTAAGCCATTAGTTCCATGTACGTTTATACAAAGTGCAAACAATCATTTGTGAAGAATAGAGATTTTCGGAAACACACGTACTGCTCAATGATGTACCTAATCCATTTATTGGGATCAAAATAGTGATCTAAATTATGTGGGTCGATTCACTCGAAAAGTGGCTGATCGATAAGAGGGGGTTTTGCCCTTGATAATAAAGTGACTTCGTCGTGATGCAGTCTGTTAACATGACAGAACAATAATCACACCGGATGATTTCCGTTCACGAAATCAGTCATCCGTTCTTTTTAACCGACTTCAAAAAAGGAAGAGGTTGTCAATTCAGTTGTATTTTTTTAAAGTTTCGTACCTCAAAACTCCGTCATTAATGATCCGATTTGGTTTTTTTATTCGAAAGATATACTTCCAGAACGGTCCCATTGGTCCCATCAAAATCCTGTTCTGATGATGGGATCCATGAGGAATTTAGGGAACTCCTATACTACCATGTGACGTTGGAAATTTACATGTTAGTTCCAATGACAATGCATTTTTATGGTAAGCACGACCTGATTCTACACCCGTGGTTGGCTCACCACGAGGGGGCTCCTCAACGGTCAACAGCACAGACACGAAATTTTGTATACGCATTCAGCTATGATAGCCCGTTCTAAGTTTCACCATGACATGGCTGCTGCACCCATGGTTGGCTCCCGACAAGGGAACTCTTCGACAGTCAACAGCACAGACACGAAATTTTGTATATGCATTCAATTACGACAGCCCGCCTTGAGTTTCACCATGACATGGCTGCTGCACTTATAGAAATATCTGGGGTCGATTTTTTTTGTTAAACTTTTGCTTATTATTGAGAGCTCTAGGGAGGGACGCTTCCGTATTGTAACGAGAGGGACACGTGCTGGTGTAATTAATACTTCCTTGAAAAGTTCTCATCGTTGGCCGAATCTGAATAGATTAGAAATCAAAACAATTATGAGAGTTTGGTTGTCTACACGCGAAAACCGGTATTTTGCCGAGTTGTTGCTCAAAATAGGAAATGGACAAATGTCATAAGTCAGTAAGATAATTAATTGTATGAGGGTTTTTTCCCTCTTCTGGCCACATTTTCCCTTTCGTTTGATGTTCATCGCTCCCGTCGTTTTTTTCTGATTGACAATCCTGCTGACGGATGTGTGGCCAACTCCAACATTCTTCGCTAACTGCCGGTACGTCATAGAAGAGTACTCAGCAAGCGTAATGAGCTGTTCCCGCTTTCTTGGAGTGATATCCATGTTTGATAATTCACTCAAATTACGCATTCCAAATCAGCTCTTTACGAAAAGCAACACATTTCCTACTGAAACACACCAACATAACCTATAACACGTTTATTTGACATTTCACATGTGATAGGTTAAAAAACATTGCCAGCGTTAAAAATATATCAGAAAGTTGCCAGAAACGAAAGAAAATATTAAATTTATTGCTTGTTCCTTGTTGCTTGTATATTTTTTTTTTTTTTTTTTTTTTTTATTTTATTTATTTCCGTAATTCAAGATACAAATTACAAAGAAAATCCTTATTCTAACAAAAAGACAGTTTATAATAAGTGTATATATTATACCTAGCTTAGAAAGGAAATTCATCTTTTGACATAACGGTTTACCACCTCACTAGGTCTGAACCTGTGTTGAGGTGGTACTAACATCGATGAATTCTTTTGAGACGAGAGGGCAAATCTTATCTAATACTTAAGTACAATTTAAAATTTAAAGTTAAATTTAAAAACATCAATAAAATTATAAACTAAATTAAATTTTATGACAATCTACTAAGTTATATGGAATAATAATTATTTTTTATATATTAGATATAAACACATATAAATATGATATATACCATATATAGATATATATTATTATAATATATATTATATATACCATATAACATATATATACTAATATTATTAATATATATTATATAACATATATATACTAATATTATATATAAATACATACATATAATATGATAGTAGGTATATAAAATAGAGTTAATAAAATATAAATAAATATATATCACGATCACACCTGAGACCTTAATAATTTTTCACAGTCTTCCCTAGATTTATTTAAAAGCCAAGTTGCCACCACTCTTCTAAACGTAGCGTAAGGTACGTCGGTCGTTTGAACGTCCATTGTCAGTATATTGTAAAGCTTTGGAGCTAGAAATGTATAATGTCTTTGTCCGTACGTCGTGTTCATTTTTAACTCCGGTTGTCTGTATCGATTTCTAGTGTCATGTCCGTGGTCCCGAAGTTTAATAGTCGCAGTCCTGTCATTCCTCTGGAAGTACATCAAGACCGCTCTTATGTACAACTGTCGAATGTCCATTACGTTGAAGTCTATGAATAACTGGTCGGATGGGAAACGGAGCGGTCTTCTATTAATAACCCTAATGAGGGCTTTCTGGGCCTTTATTGCCGGGTCAAGGATTGATTTAGCCGCTCCACCCCATCCTATCTGTCCGTATGTAATTATTGATTGCGCTAGTGCATAGTAAGTCGTTTTAAGCATAGATGGGCTAAGTATATTTCTAATATTTTTAAATATGTAAATTAGTTTTCTAAGACGTGTCGCAGTCTGGTCAACTTGCTTGTGCCATCTCAGGAAGCCGTCTATCAGGATACCTAAGTATTTTATACATGACGTGCGTTCCAGCGGTTGGCACATGCAGTTTGTCCCTTCACAGTTGTGTAATAGTAAATGTTTTTCTAGTCCCGGTTGATTCCGCCCATCTATGCTAAAGGTCATGTATTTCGTTTTTTCTATGTTAAGCGTCAGTAGATGTTCATTTAGCCAGTCATGTGTCTGATTGAGTCCTTTCTTTGCCTTTACAAATACAGACTCCCAGGTGTTACTCTCAAACAAAAGCACTGTGTCATCGGCAAAAGATGCAATAACACCTGGTATTTCCTGCCTACAAAGGTCATCTATGTAAATCAAAAACAATATTGGTCCTAATGTACTCCCTTGAGGAACGCCGTAGTCAATATTCATCCAGTTACTTATTATTGTGTCATTTAGTTTCACTCGTTGTGTTCGTCCTGTAATATAACTTCGGAACCAGTCCAGTTCTATGTCTCGTATACCAATCTGCCGTAGTTTGTCTAATAGTTTTATGTGATGTACTGTGTCAAAAGCTTTGGCCAAATCAAGGAACACTCCAAGGCATTTTCGGTTCCTGTCAACATTTTTTGAAATAAATTTTGTCACTTTTAATATAGCGTCTTGGGTGCCCATGTTTGACCTAAAGCCGTATTGTCCTGCCGATAGTAGTGAATTGGTTTCCAGGTAGTCAGTCAGTTGTTTCTTTACGTGTCGTTCTATAATTTTGCTAAGTGAGTTAAGTAGAGATATTGGTCTGTAGTTTGTCAATTCCGTTTTATTACCCCCTTTGAAGAGCGGCAGCACATTGGCTTCCTTAAGGTGATTTGGGAATAAACCATGTTCGATACTGCAATTGAAGATATGCACAAGTGGTGGTGCGATTTCCTTAGCTGCAATTTTCAACATTTTTGCACTTATATGATCGGGACCACTTGCCGTGTCAGTCTTCAGTTCCTTGATTAGTGTCAATACGTCTAACTCTGTTAGTTTCGAGAGTCGGAATTTTAGTGCTGTCTTTAGCGTTGTGTTAGATCCCATTGCATCCGGTGCAGTGGATTTATCTAATTTAAACTTCATCGCTAGTCTCTTTCCCACGTTCACAAAGTAACTGTTAACCGTATTCGCTATGTCAGTTTTGTCAGTGTACTTTAAGCCATTCAAATTTATTTCGCCAATCGATGTCCTGTTTTGCTCTACGTTGCTAAGTTCTTTCACTACTGACCATACCGTTTTAGGGTTGTAATTGTTTTGTTCTATTTTCTGTCGATAATATGTCTCTTTTGACCTTCTTAAGATGTCGGTGCATATTTTTCTGTATTTCTTGTAATATGTGTGTAGTACTTCGTTCTGTGGAAATCTGCGTGTCTGTTGGTGAAGTTTGTCGCGTCTCCTGATACAATTTATAAGTCCGTCTGTTATCCATGGTTTAAGTCGTTTGTATTTTCTCTTAACCTGTTTAACGTAGGTGTTATTGTTTATGTGTTCTCTAAATATATGAACAAAATTGTCAAGTGCATTGTTTGCATCTACTGTTTTATATATGCTCGTCCAAGTTTCAGAATTCAAGTCTAATAATAATTTAGGATAGTCTATGATTTTCACTTCTGAGTTTTGTCGCTGTTTTTCCTGACGTCTACCTTCCAGTCCCAATAATGTACAGTAGTGGTCGGTTATTGACGTATTTATAACGGCTGAGGTCGGTTTATACGTTGAACGAACGTAAATGTGGTCCAAACATGTTTTAACCTGGTCTGTCTCTCTCGTTGCAATATTTATAGTTGACAAAAATCCTAGCTCTGATAAAATCGTTTCATAATCATCTGATTGAGAGTGTTTGTGTCCCATAGTTGATATGTTAATATCACCTGCCAAGATGTAGTTTTGCATATGAATATTGGAAGCTATGTAATCATGTATAGTAGTGTATAGCGAGTTCAAAAAGCCAGTAGTATTTTGCCTGGATGGCGATCTGTAAAGGGCAAAGATGTTGAAATTGCTAAATTGTATGCATAAGCCTGTTGCTTCTTCGATGTTCAATTCATGCGCAGTTGCATTAACCTCACTCTTGGCGTACACAACAATACCATCAGATTTATTTTTATTATTTACTGTTTTGAAACATTCGTACCCAGGGATATTCGGTATCTGTTCATTATTTTGTAACCAACACTCGGATAAAATGATTATATCTAGACTTAATGAGAGATCATGTAATAAAATACAGAGTTCATCAAAATTTTTTCGGATACTTCTTATATTCATAGCTATCATTTTTAGTAAATAATTCTTATCAAAAGTGTTCCTGCACTCAAACGGCGAGCTTAACCTTACAGTAGAGACAAATGTAGTATCCGTAATGTCTTCTAATAAACTACTCATAATATACGTATTTTTCTGCTGGTGAAGTAAATGTATGAGTTGGGTTAACTAACAAAAGAGGCATTAGTAATTTACGGTTACAGATGTTGATATTATTATACTCTATTAAGGAATTTATTGACATGTTGACGACCGCCTGGTAATTAATGTTCTCTAGGTGTAAATATATATTTTTAAATGTTATTCTTAATAAATAAAAATGTTTCATAATAATATTTATTATTAAGAAAATAATAGATAGATAGATAGATAGATAGATAGAAATAATAACATCAGTGAATAAATTTACATATATATAATACATTCTAATATAAATAAAAACATACTTTTGTTTATAATAAATACAATTTGATGAAATAACATCTAATAAATAAAAAAATACGCATAATTGGTAATAACAGAACACTCCAGCTATTGTCTTAAGGAGAGGCATATTTATGTTGTTTGTTAGTGAATTAGCTTTAAGTCTTGCTCGCCTAGAATAGGAATAATATTTGTACCTTCTTTCTGTCGGACATAGATTCTGCAGTTTTTTAGCCATACAAATCTGAATTTCATTTCTTTTGCTAGGTCTCTAGTTTTTTTATAAAGAATACGATTCAACAAAGTCAGCCTGTCTGATACGTATATTCTGGTTGGAACTGTGTTTAGGCCCATGTCTTTTGTGGTTATTCCTGATGACCGAGATTTTTGGAGGTTCCTAACGGCGTCCATGAATTGCTCCTTCTTCCTTCGTGTTGAGAACTTGGCAATAATAAGGGGAGTTCTCGGCTGCGATTTTATATCCTGCTCGTGTCTCCGTGGTACGATGCGATATGCATAATCAATGTCTCGATCTTCCATTTTGAGTCCTATTGAGGTTCCCATTTGTAGTATCATGGCGTAAAGATTCTCCTTATCCGTGTGTGGCACCCCACTGATCTCTACATCGTTCATTAACCCTGCTTGGTTTCTGGCATTTTCCGACTCCTCAAGGTTTTTTAATTTAGCTTTAACACCTAATATTTCTTCTTCGCAGATTCCAACTCTTTTAATTGCTTGATCAATTTCTGTTATTTTGGTGTTAATGGTATCAACAGTACAACTGCAATACTCGATGCTATTTTTAAATTCCGACATTTCTCCTCGCATAGCAGTGAAATCGGCTCGCATTAGCTGGATTTCTCTCATAAGATCCCCCAGGTCTGTGAATGATATAACGGCTCCGTTGCTTGACTCATTGCCTTTTGTAACTTTAGTTTCCAGTGGTTCTGTTATTTTATTTTTGCTCTTCATACTACGCGTTTGAAATGTGGATTTACACGCTATGCATTTCCATGTATCCTGATTTTCCTTTGGCATCTGTTTGAATTTCCCTTCCGATATACCAGCGCAGTAGAAATGATAGGTGAGTGGACAATTAGAGCAGTATAACGCATCCTCATTTATAGTAATCTCCTCAGCACAGCTGACATTTGCACAACGCATTTTAGAATTCATTTTAGCGATGTTCAGTGATGTATTTGTCAGTGAGAAATAATTGATTATTATAAAATAATATAATATAATGCCACCTGTCGGAAACTTCAGTTACTACTACAATACTGTCAGCGTTGATAAGTAATTGCGTGTGAGATGGCTGAAAACTCGTTGCCGTAGTGTAGCAGTAAATCACCTGTAGATGGCGTTGAATTTCACTATTTGACAGTTCGATTCTAAGATTACAACGCGTAATCAGTATCGCAAGTTTTGCATGAATTAAAATTAAATGCCTGTACAATTCCTCGCAATTTTTCGCCCGAATTATGAGTGCGAATTATGTGAAGAGTGTTTTGTTGTGGCTTCGAGAAATCAATTGGAAATAATATGTAGGTGGGTACCTGTCTTCTTCCGTATAAAAGATTTCTTGTGTAATATTTTAATCCTCCGTTTTGATGCAATTGCAACCACTGCTCCTCGCTGACACTCGTATTTTGCGTTAGTTTTGCGAAAGTTTGAGCACTTTTAAGTTGTTTATAAACGTTAATAAATTTTGAAAAGGTGGAACTTTAAAAACCGTATTCAGTTGCGCGCCCTCTCGCGGAGAAGTTTTATGTATATGATATTTTATTTGATGTATTAAATTGTAAATTGTAATATTTGCGAATTGCTATAATGTAAATTAAACTGTATCGTAATTATAATAGGTTGCATCACTAATTGAAACTTGCTCGTATTACTGCATTTATTTCCTGAAACCTCGCCCATTGAGTCGCATGCAAGGCAGAATTGTCAGATTTGTCTGTAATATTTCACATATATAACATACATATATACATATGGGGTTGAGAAGAGCGGTTTCACTCGACTCGCGACGACGAGATAGAGGCTTCCTTCCATTCGAAAGCATTGTGTTTTGCGCGGTGTGTGAGTTGAGTAAAGGAGACCTTACGTTTCTCTGAGCGCAATCCCTTGGCTCTGCGTATCACTCACCTCCAGTATGAATACAATACACGACCCTATTGTCCGCACAATGTACGAGGTAGAGACCGAATAAATATATGCGTCACCTATGGCTAACCTAATTTTGATAATCCTGTTTGTTCCTTTGGTATTTCTTTGTTCCTTCGGGTTTTCAACATACTAGCGCAATACGACAATTCCACCGGTTAAACGTATAGTTGACGAATTTTTTAACTGGTGTTTTTGGGATATTAGGCTCGGCCCTGGCCATTTGATAATGGCTGGCTAATCAATAATGATCGTCCGTAATAACTTGTGCACGTATTTAACCATGATTCAGGTACTCTTCTTCTTCTTCATCAGCGCGCATTCGCCCACCGTTGGGCATACGCCTCTCCAATCACTCTCCATCCGGATCGATAGTCCGTTTCCGTCATCCAGACAGGTCCAGCTGTCTCCTTAATATCATCGGACCATCGGGCCGGTGGTATGCCCGCACATCTTCTGCCTAGCCGGGGTCTCCACTCGTCGTCGTGTCGTCGGGCCACGTGGCCGGCCCAAGCCCATTTCAGCTTGGCCACTCTTTGACCCAAGTCGACCACCTTCGTGCGGTGTCTGATAAGCTCGTTTCGGACTCGATCGCGCAACGATATGCCGAGCATGACTCGCTCCATGTTACGCTGCACCACCTTAAGCTCTAGGATCATCCCAGCAGTCAGTGTCCATGTTCACAAGCATACGTCATAGCCGGTAACACGCACTGATTATACACCTTTGTCTTGAGCGATTGGGGAACTCTGGACTTCAGCACGAAGCTCAGCTTCCCGAAGGCTGCCCATCCCAATTGTTTTCTTCGCTTTATCTCTGCCATCATTGAGTCCTGGCCGAGCTTTATCATACATGCATCAGGTTACTGAAAAAAAATTCATTGCCTGTTACGGAACCGGTGAAATGTTCACATCCTTTCTCTATTATATAATGTCTTACATAATCCTATTTGGTCCGTACCTATGTAGTTGCTGTTCTATAAAAGAAATTTAGGGTAAAACATTTTGTATGAAATATATTTAATTAATAGAAATATTGATCCCTATTATCTACGCAGATTTGTCATTTTAATGGAAGTTGCTTAACTCCTCTGCTGTAAAACTCTCGTGAACAGTAACAAATAAATTCGTTGAAAGAGTTTTTACCGACTCTCAAACGTTGATTTTTCCCAAGTAAAAAGTTATCTATATTCTGAACAAAATAAAAAACCAATCGGAGCAGAATCTGGCAAGTACAGTGGGTGACCAAGAATCTCCAGCCGCAACTCCTGCAACTTTGCGACTGTTTGCAGTGAAATCTGTGGTTATACGTTGTCATGCAGAAGCAGAAGCGATGAGCGATTGAACAGGCTCGGTTATTTAATCACGAGCTTCTCCAATTTGTTTGCGGTTCTTAACTGCACACATTTACTGGAACTGTAAAGCCAGTCTGCAAGAAGCTGTAATAGAAAGAACCGTTACAGTACACCGAAACAATACAAATTTTCAACTTTACCATGGTTGCAAAAACGAAAATATTTCAGCAAAAGCAAACGACAGAATGACAAATAAAGAGCTGATTCTTAAAAAAGAATAACATGGCCTTGAACTAAAATTTAATTGTATTTGAAATTCCAACTCAAACCCATACAAGTTCAAATTGGCCAATGTGAAAAAACAGCAATTACGTAAGACGGCCTGCGCCATTTAGTGCTAGGCAAAATATCGCTAATAAACAATATTAGCGATATTTTACCTACCGCTAGATGGCGCATCGTTTATAACGGTTTTTATAATATTTCTTACATTTTTTTTCAAATTTTTAAACAAAAAGTAATGAAAAGATTTTTTTTTTTGTTTTTCCCTCATTTTAAAATCAAAAGTTGCTTAATTGCTCGTACTGATTCACCCCTTCAAGAATACCGGTTAATTAAAACTTAACCTGTATAATCTGGATAAGAACCGTTCGGCCGTCCTCTACATCTCGCCGTGCGCAAGGTGCGGCGCGGTGCGGACTCGAAATGGAAATCTTTCTGCGGCAATCTCCTCGCAAGTGCGCTGCCTTCGTGGGCAAAGTGCGTACATTTAGTCAGCGTGCATTATTTATGACGCGTGTTGACACGCTTATTTTATTTTGCCTATTTTTTTACGGGCGCCTGTCTGTCTCGACGGCGAAGGACAGGCCCTAGCCAGGCCATTTGCCGCGGAGATACATTACGCACTCAGGCGCACTACGGCACTGATGAAAAGGCACCTCATTTACGAGGTAAAAGAACGGCACTTCCGAGGATGAGGACGCGGATGAATGACTAAACTACTAGGGATGCCGAGCAAAGGGATCGAGATTTCACGCCACTAGTATACTATTATTACTATATTACTATTATTATTATTATACTAGAATATTATTATAATTATTTTAGTACTTCTATAAATATGTACTCATTTAAATCTCATTTTTATTTTTTGATTTTTTTTTGATTTCTGTAATTAGGTTTGATTATATTACTCAATTTTTAGACAATAATGAAAGTTTATATACGAGTACTTTCTATTTGTATATCATATTTATATTACGATTATGCTGTGGTTAAAGATTTTATATTTTTCATCTCATTTCCATTGTAATGTTATATTAATATTATATTTTAACTCGCATTTTATTTTAATTTTTTAGTAATTTTATTTTTGTAATTAGGTTTGAAATTCTAACTTATCTAAATACTAGCTAATTGTGGATCTTTTTTACGATTATGTTATGGCTAACCATTCTTTATTTAAAATTTACTTTTATTGTCCAGCTTGTAATAATTAATAATAACTTTTAGTGTATACATTCTCTCAAATCTTCTAAATTCTTCGTTATTTAGTTTTTTATATTGGTCCATTCATATATTTACAACAATTTAATTGCCCGCCTTAGAACCGGCTATTGCCTAGTTAGGTGATATTAATTTTCTGGCATAATACGTTATCAGTTTTTGGATACTGAATGTTTGTCTATGGCATTGTAATTGTATATGACCATTTACTGTAGGGGATTGTGAATCACCAAAAAAATAAATGAAAAAATGAAAATAATTAATAAATTTTATGAATCATGCATATTATAATGAAATTGCATTAGAAATATCAATGGAAAATATAATGAAGCTTCAATAGGAAGAATACAATAACATTTTCTAGACAGCCCAGCTAGTCTAGAAAATGTAAAATGACGTGTGCCACCGCGACCAACAAGGAGCTGTCATACATTCTCTGTTGTCGCTTGCAATAGCAATATCGTGACGAATAGACCATGCACCGGAATGTGTCGTGGTTTTGATACCACGTGTAAATTATTAGACAATGATTACCATGAATTTAATTAAATATTCCATCAAATCTATTCTCAAGGCGACCTATTAACTGAGAAAAATATCTGAAATGGGCGGACCCACGATGAAATAAGCGAACCCACGAAGAAATAGGTGAGGTTACATGAGAACAATATTCCTAAGCAACATAAGCTTATTTTACTTTATTTTTATTTTATTTTTTGGAAAACTTACAGCGTTTTATACTTAATGCTAACACATATTATCTAATCTAAGGCCAATTAAAAGTTTTCTCAATTAAACTAAATCTTTTGTTACAGTGCAAGGAGCTATGAAAATATGCAGGTTTATGTAAGGGGAAAGGGATAGGGAAGCAACATTATGAGTTATATATATGTTTTTAAGATATTTTATTATATATAACATGCATACATATATACGTGCATACATAATAAATTAATATAAGTAATACGGTAAGATAATAAAATGTAAAAGGTAAGTTAAAATAAGTATATACAATATGCGGCATAATATATTTATAATAGCATAGCATTCCTTGAGGACAACGACGTCCTTACGCCTATGCAGTTTGGATTCCGATCAGCGAGAGGCACCCAAGACGCGATTGCAGCCGTCACTGGAGAAATAGTTAAGGCATTAGACGATGGAGAAAAATGTGTAACAGTATTCTTAGATCTGGCTAAAGCATTTGATACTGTCTCCCATCGTCTTTTGCTTACAAAACTTCAATTAATAGGCATTCACGGTACGTCTTTGCGATGGTTTGAGGATTACCTCTGTGGTAGATCTCAAGTCACTCAACTAAGGGATACGTCTAGTTCGAGATCAGGAATCAAATTTGGAGTACCTCAAGGTAGTGTACTAGGTCCAATTCTATTCCTTATTTATATAAATGGACTATCATCGATTCCTCTGTGTAAGGGGAAAGCCATCTTGTTTGCAGATGACACTGCCCTAGTTTTCAGAGACAGATCCTGGCAGGGAGTGTTTGAAAACTGTCAAATGGGTCTCAAACGGGTAAAAGAATGGCTTGACTGTAACCTTTTATCTCTAAATGTAGAAAAAACAAAATATATGACGTTTTCCAAAACTAGCAAGGGAATGCAACAAACAGCTGGACTATCCCTCATAGTACACTCATGTAAGGACAGTCCATCAACTATCTGTGCTTGTTCAAATCTAGACAAGGTGAGCACGATTAAATACCTAGGCTTGACTTTGGACGATAGATTGACCTGGTCTTACCATATCTACAACACAGCGGCTAAAATTCGCAAACTCATTCATCCATTTAAACTTCTACGTAACGTAATGTCGAAACCATTACTAAAAGTTGTCTATTACGCACTTGCTCACAGCATTATATCATATGGGATTCTTGGTTGGGGCGGTGCAGCACTATCACACCTCGATCCACTTGTTAAAGCTCAGAAAGCGCTATTAAGAGTTGTCAACAAAAAACCGTTGAGATACCCGTCTGAGCAACTTTTTCGTGAGTTCTCTGTTCTTGACGTACGGCAAACATTTGCTAAAACGATAATACTCTATTATCATAAACATAAAGAATTGCACCAGCACACAACCCATAACATTATTACACGAGCGATAACTAATAGTAACCACATAGTGCCCAAACTGAATAGTTCCCATGCACAAAGACATTTTCTTTACTTGGCACCGTCGTTGTTCAATAAAACTAAGAATATACCCGGCATTTATACTCAAGGTATTAATATAAACACAAATATAAACAAAAAAAGACTAACCCACTGGTTGATCACCCAGGGAAGGAAAGAAACCGAAAAATTAATTTGCTTTATTCCTATCTAACTTAACATTCTTAACACAATATTATTAACCTACCATATATTTATGATTATTATTATTTATGATTATTATATATTATTATTATTATTATCACATACCTTTTTAAATAATTTGAAATTTTATTTTTTACTAAAATTTTACTTTACTTGATTTTATTTTCCACGGCATTCTTCAACGAATTTTTTTATTTAGCATTAGGCAGTACTTAATTATACGATTCTGAGCCTACCTTAGTGCGGACGTCTCGTGCGATCCAGTTAGGTTAGGTTTAATTCATTTGTAACTAATACTATGATTTTTCGTAAATAAAGAATTTGAATTTGAAATTTGAATTTGAAATATTAATATACATTTGCATTTGCATAGAAAATATTATACTGGCTAGAAAGCATTGTTAGTGTAGTAACCATTATCACAGCCTACGTACCTAACGGACGAAGAAATACCAATCAAACCCGAAGGTTGTTTATCGTATTTCTAATTTTTGAAAGCAAGTATTTCAACATAAATTAAAAATAGCCAAACATTGATAGCTTAGGTTATATGACCGAAGTGCTCTATAAAAATACATATTATGACAATAATTAGTATTGACTCTCGGTAGATAAAATAAATCACGAGCCCTGGTCTTATTATTTGGGATTCGGTAAGAGATTCTCCCAACAGAATAAAGACTGTCTATTTTATTATTAATAATATTGTACAGAAATCGTATATCATGTTGGAGGCGCCTATCGTCGAGTTTGAGTCCATGTTACGACGGTAAAGTCTCTCTGAGTAATTTCCGGATGTATACTTATACTCTTATAACAAAATCACTTGAAATAACTGATCTCAGAAAAGAATTAGACTTTGACGATGTTTCAGAATCCATGTCAGTGCTTGAGTCGTCTAGTATATCAACAATAGCTTTATTGATTTGCTTAAATCCTAACAACCCATCGTGATTTTCAACCCAACGGGTCTCGCACGTTGCTGTAAGATTTTTTCATTGTGTATCGGGGAAGATTTTTTCGATGTTTTCTTTTAAGGCATTGTTACGTTTTGTAGGGGACTCCAAACGATTTTTAATTTCAATAGTATTTCGAATAGGCTGAACCTGGCAAGAATAACCCAGAGCTAAACTCAATGAATGTGAACTGCAATGAACGTATAAGGCTTCTGGATGTGACTGAATTAAAATTCAGATAAAATTGCATTAGCTAAATACTTTCCTTTTGTATTTTCAATTGTTACAAATTTTGTTTGTATGTTGTGTATAACAAACATCAAAGAGAGACGGGCGAACTGTATGTAACAGCAGTTTGCAGTCTCATTGGTACTTACTAAAGAAATATGTTTTTTTTTATTTCGGGGGGGGGGGGGGGAGGGGTCAATCCCAATTGATACCCCCCTGGCTACGGTCTTGAATATGATCGAACTATAATATTAATAATATGTGTTCATAAATATATTTAAAATAACATGTATGCATGACCGATATTATGGAACGTTAATTAACAATACATTTAATTTACTTACTTACCTTTATGAAATCGAAGACTATCGAGGTTGTTTGACATTATAAATAGGATAGAAACGAATTTACCGCGTGAAATTTGTAGCACCCTAGCACCCAGGCTGCTACAAATTTCCCGCGATAAAATAATTTTTATCCTATTTATAATGTAATTAGCTTTGTCTTTGAAAATTAATAATTTTGTATCTAATTTATTCAAACAGCTGTATGTTTTATAAACAATAATATAATAAAAAAAAATATTGAAATGAAATTTCAAACGCAGATTCACTTCCTTGATTTCACTATAGATTATTACTTTTCCGCCAGGGAAAGTATTGTGAATGCGCTAAAATCTTTTTTCGAGATGAAGACAGATACATACATTTTGACTACCCCCCCTCCCTCCCCCCTCCTCCCCTTCCGAGATAATTAGGACCGTTATCAGACTGAAGTCTGTCGGTGACTCTGTGTTAGCGCTTCCAATCTCGGTAGGTATAGCAAGATCTCGAAATACCGAGATCCCGCATGATTTCATCAGTCACGCTCACTGCGGGATTGGAGTCCGAGATCCCGCGGGATTCGCAGGATTAAAAATTATTCCACCAAAAAGCGAGATTCGAAAGGAAATTAAGCAGTAAATCCAGAAAATGAAGTTATTCGACATCCTCCGTCGAAGCTGATGATGACGAACTACCTCTTTCTGTTGTGGCTGAAAATAATGTTCAGAGTCAAGCTGTTGAAGCTGCCAATACGAAAGAGAAGATGGCTACTCAAGCTTTGCCATTGCAAGAAGAGCTAGAGCAAACTTTAAACTCCGCCGTGACAAGTATTTGTTTGTTTGTTTACACTCTTTATTGTGAAAATGACACAATGGGCACGTTTATTGTCATATGACAATCTCTTACAACCAACCCTACTATGACGTGTTATATAATAATAATAATAATAAACTCTTTATTTGCACTTAACTCGTACCTATACAAAAAGACGAGCTTATTGCCACATGGCAATGTCTTACAACTAACCTGAACACAGTGGTACATGCGCGCATTGTGAAAATAAAGATTATTATATAACATACAGACAAGTGGAAGAATTCAAAACTAATAATGCCCGAGGAGAGGAAATTGGGAGAGGAACAGGAGAGAAAGGGCAGAACTGGGTACTTCTTAGAAAGGGGTGAGTCTTAAACGATGGTAAAGAAGGCGAGTTTCGTATATTTGCTGGGAGATCGTTCCAGAGTCTTGCACCACGGACACAGAAAGAATAGGAATAGAAATCACTATTGTGACTCGGAATTTTCAATAAACTTTATGTATGTGTGCGTGTAACATGTCTGTAAGTGTGTGTCTTGTTATTGCATTCGATCGACAGAATTGAAAATCCAATTCCGTTAATTTGATCCGAACGGAAAATGGTGACCCAGCCGGGAATCGAACCCGGGACCTTATAATGTAAGATCAGGCGACCTAACCACTATGCCACTGGGCCGTATGCCACCGGGCCTTGTCCATCGCCCGCTGGAATTCCTCTTATCGAAACCATAATAAAGAAAGAGATGACTCTTTATGAATCAGGTGGGTCGATGGGTAGATACTTAACGCTAGCACACAATGCCCTAAAGTCTGTAGTGCCTACAATACAATACAAGCGTAGAAGATGAGCGGGCGTTCTCCGCTGCCGGTTATCATGTCAATAAGATACAAAGTAGTTTGTCTGACGACACTTTGGAAATGTTGTGTTTCCTGCAAAAACACTTTCAAAATGCAACACTTCCAAAGTAAATTTATTTTCGTACATGTTTTTTCAAATAAATAATTTTAACTTTAAGCATGAATGTTTAACTACTCATTCATAACCACTTTTATCGACAAATGAGGGATCTCCTTCTACCGGGATCACGCGTCATATTTTTTTTTTGATCTCACCTATAGCGAGATCCCGCTGGTCATGCGGGATTGGAAACCCTAGTCTGTGTGTCTGTGTGTCTGTGTGTCTGTGTGTATCCCTCCACGATAGCGCCTAAACACTTCATTCGATTGAGCTGAAATTTGGCATACAGGCATAATTCGGTCATTGCCAGAGTTGTAGATGAGATAGCTCCACGAGAGGGCGCGCTAGTCATACTTCAATCTCGAAATATTGCAGTAGGAGACTTGAAATTCGGTACATAGATGCGTCGTAGAGCCGAAACCATATTGTAAAATTTTGGTTAGAATCTCTCTTATATAAGCGAACCAAAAAATAATTAAATACCGCCGTATTAAATAAAATGCTACATCTTGAAATAGCCGTTTTAATACCATGGAAATACCACAAAATGTACTACTTTTGCTATTATAGTCATTTGACACAATCTCTGTCGGGGGGAGGGAATGAGAAGGGGGTGGGAATGGGTTTTCTCCTTGCTGGAAAAGTCTTGGGGTGACACAACCGATTTTTATTTTTCATATATTCTAAACGATGTGAGAACAGTATGCTCGGATCGACCACCAAGTGATTTAAATTTCCAATAGAGCAGGTATATCGGTATGGATATGCGAAATAGGTGAGATGGTAGTTTGCAAATCTATCGCTGGTGTGCCCTCGCTCTCGATATTTCTCTTTTATTCATGAGGTATTCTTTTAAAATTCATGCATTCTGCCGGCGGGTGCCCCTCCCCCTCCCCCTCTGTGGGTGGGGGGGGGGGCTCTCTAGGTTTAAGGGGGGGGGGGGGGTCGAGTTGCCACTTCGGTGAACCGCTGCGAACCGTTTGTTCGCCTTCAATCTGAATGCGAAGAGCGCTGAACGGATGCACGCGCTACCTCTCCCGGCTGCAGTGGAGCAAGTGTGCGCAGACACGCTGCGGAACAAGGAACTCCCGAGGGGGTGACGTGAGTCGTAAACTGTAGTATGCTTAAGCGCGGCCG
This sequence comes from Micropterix aruncella, assembly GCA_944548615.1. Taxonomy (NCBI): domain Eukaryota; kingdom Metazoa; phylum Arthropoda; class Insecta; order Lepidoptera; family Micropterigidae; genus Micropterix; species Micropterix aruncella. Next base: position 30,511,131 of record OX155961.1, read on the forward strand.
CAAATGCATGCATGAGTACATAAGGAGAAGAGGAATGCCCAGAAACAAAAATAAATAAATAACGCGTGCCATAGGCAAATATCACATTGCTAAGAGCGTAATGTAAGGGATGATTATATACAGAGGGAATGTATGTACCTACTGTTGGTGATTCATAGATGATTTTGTACTTGCAATAGATTGTTTGAGGGAGGGGAAAGTAAACAACTACAGAACTAGTGACCTCCATCAAAAGTCATTTTCAATTAGTTAAGTCAATGAGGTAGCTAAATTTCTGTCCGTCAAATATTTACAGATATTTTTTCGACCATAATTTTATGGTTTATTCTCCTACTCGAAAGGAAATGCTTATTTGAGATACTTGTTTTTTTTTCTAACTTATTATTTTTGATTTAAGCACTGATATTTTCGAAACCATATGGGTAATCATTTATTTTAAAAATTCTTGATTTTTTATTGCATATTTTTGATTATATTATATTACACATTATGGTTATTACATACGGTCATTATATTACACAATGACTTGTAATGTCAATTACAATGACAATGTATTTTGTTAAAATTTGATCGCCATAAAAATCATCATAATGAATGCATCATTTTTAATTTATTTTTTTAATTTATTTTTTTAATTTTATTATTTTTAAGGAAACTTACAGGAGAAATATCTGAATTTTATTTATAGACTACAATGCCAGTTAAAAGTTTCCACTTAAAGATCGTAAAAATATACAGTCGCCTAGGAATGGGATAGGAGGAAGTGGAGGGGAATTGTATTTTGGGGACTTAACAAATCATAATGTATGTCAGTTAATATAATACAAATAAGTCATACAGTTCCTATACTTCGGGAGCTAATGTTGCAAAACTGTAACTGTTGCAGTTTGGCCACTAAGACCCATGTGTTCAGGGTCGGTCAAACTCACAGGTCGAAACCCATCTGACGGCCTCCAGGTAGAAGACCGAGCCTGGGTAAGACTCTGGCCTCTCTGGCCTGTGGGCCGGTTTCCCCTAGGATTCTACTTTCTGGCTCTCCTGGACAGTTTGAGCACCGTGCGGCGGCAGCCAATCGATTGTGCATTCTGACCGACATCCGGGGGGTCTGGAAACAATACTGTCTCCTATAGAGTAGGGGTAATTGTTCACCTTACGGCAACTGCTCTTGAAACGACCAATCGGCTAACCGATACCGGGTAAAGATCCGGGCAAAGGATGCCGTGTTCCGCGATAGATTCGGTGATAGACACCATAACACCGCTACGTATGGGAGAGGACCGCGCAAGCGACCTTGAACCTGTTACCAGTCGGGAGACCGGAGTAATCTGTTTTCAACTGGTAGTAAGGGCGCGAGTGTTGGCCCGCTGGGTAATTAACCTAGTTATCTCGTGGTAAGGCGTAAGCTTCTTACGGGCGTGTGGCCTAACTAGACGGCGGACTGTTTTCGTCCCAAGTCTTCTGCGCTCACCTCATGGGAGACAGAACGATCTAATATCGTTAAAACTTTCTGAGATGAGTGGTTCGCCCGTTGTATTCGACAGCTCTTGTTTCTACACTGCAGGCAGCTAGAGAATCGAAAACCAGCGACTATCCATGTGAGTCGTTCGTGAGTTGCCTATGCTTTGTTGTTCTTGACGGTGGTCCTTAATATCTGATCAACGAACTAGTTTAGGTACCTAATGGTTCCGTGCAGCTTGGATATTGTTGGCCATTTGACCTGTCATCTGGCCTGCCCAACCACGTGTCAACTTCCATCTGGCAGTCTCCTAGAAGAGGGGCTTACCGTGTCAGGACCGCTGTGAGCTGTAATCCTACAGTCGGAGGCGGTTATGATCAGAAGATCGCGGATTCGGAGGAATAGCTCGGGCGGAACTGGGCGGTTGATGCACCATTTGGTTTGATAGGTTTTAAATGCCTATCCGAATCCCAACCCTTGAATCGATCCAAAAATCCTATCTTAAGCCGACGACACTGTTGTTATTTTTAATGGAGTAAACTGGGCTGACAGTTTGTGAAATCAAACTCCGGCATGATAAAAATTAGGGATTGGCTAAAAGAGTAAATGTTGACACAATGTCAGCAAAACTAGCTATTAAACCTTCAGTTCTACCGAAGGTGGTCAACCTTCAGATGTGCATTCTCTCACGATCCACCAGTTTGACATTATTTATTTTCTGTATTTTATTTGAAATATTTTCTATTGCGATCATTATTTAGTGATTAGTAACAATTTGTGATGGTGACGGTAATATATACCTACCTCTTTTTTCTTCTTTTTCAAATCGCCGAATATATGTGAATATAAAACTAGAGAGCTCGCCGCCTTAGAACAAGTCCTAACGTCCACTTAGTTGTCAGCAGCAGTACATACATGCTAATGCTCATATCGGCAGTGTTCAATTTTATTTTTCATTTTAACAATATAAATGATTGTTTATTGATATGAATATTAGTGATACATGGGAATTGTAAATAAATTGTTAAATTAAATAAATAAATGAATTGTCTCGAATACGCATGTTACCTACAGTAAGGTGTATTATACGGGGTGAGTTTTAATTAACCGGCATCTTTGAAGGAGGTGAATCTGTACGATCATATACAACAAAATACAATACAACACAATCAACTACTCCAGTAGATAGGCATTCCTACACTTGGATGCGTCACAAAATTAAATGCTTAAAATTTAATTATTAAAAACATAACTATCATGATAGTTGTCATCATGGCTGTAATATTATATTCAATATTACCTACTTACAAATAATCAAAATATACTAATGTCATTAAATAGTAAGAGAGAATAATACATTAAAATAGAAATGCAAATTCTAGGGTAGAATAATCAACGTAAAATAATTTTATTGTCAATCCAGCAATATGCCTTCGTATTTCTTAAACATAAATAGATGTATACTAAATTAAATGAGAATTAGAATGTCAGCTATCATAATTCCGTTATATTTAAAATTTTACAAATTTTGCTAATTATCAACATGGAAAATAAACTCGGAATTTTCAAACTCCCTTATACCATAAATTGGGTTCCTTACCAAATTATTTATAATTATCAATGTAATAAGCAACTTTTGATAAAATATTGTGGGAAAAACCAAAATATATTTTTTTTGGATATGTTGTTTTTTTTAAAAATAGTATAAAAAGCGTTGAGCATGATGCGCTATCTAGCGGTAAGTAAAATATCGCTTATATCGTTTCTTAGCGATATTTTACTTACCAATAAATAGCGCAACGCGCTCAAACGCCTGTCAAACTTTTACTTAACAGTCAAGTTCTTCAAATTTGCAAATAAAAAAAAACAAAAATCAAAAGTTTTTTCAAAGAAAAAATTTATTTTTTTCCAAAATTTTTATAATGTTTAGTTGCTTGTAATGATTCACCCCTTGAAGGATGTCGTTTAATAAAAACTCACCCCGTTTATGTTATGTGCCATATAAAACATCAGAAAAAATTGATACTGTGAAAATTTGATACTTTCAAATAATCTTATAATAGATATTAAAAAAAAAGTCTGAGAAAAAAGTAATAAAAATAGTATTCCTAAATCACGTAACAAAATAAATTAATAAATTGTCATTTATTGAATTACATGAATTAATAAATTATCGATGATTAAGTGTATTTTTACTGATCAAAAGTTGAATACTATTTGATCAGGAAGATATGTAGAATTTTCGATGGTTCTCCTAATGAGGATTCGCTATAAAAACTGTCTTAGGTCCAGTTAAAACTTAGTTATTGGATGATCAAATCTGAGTAGACCACTACTTTTTACAACGTACATAGGTTTACCGCGTTTGTAGTGATACATGATGATGAACAACGCATTCAATTCAGTATACACTTTCAATTGACGTCATGTCATCAGTAAAATTAGCTATTTGCCTGATGACTTAAAGCATTCAAAGAATTGCTAATTCTTCTTTCAAATATGTTTTTCTTGCTATGCAAATAATCATTGTATGAAAATAGCTTCTTTCAAACATGTTTTTCACAGTTGCAACAATTAATTAACACGAACAATCCTCTTCCTAGGCAACAAGCATCAAGATTTGCGGATATAAAAGCGCATACATCAAGCATATTAATCACTCTCGTCGACCATATCAACGGTTAGCCATATCTATTATATTAGCTCCTTTTAATAATTAAATGGTCTAAATGTTAACACTGTTTATTCTTATTTATTTATTTATTTATTTATTTGCAGCTGTTATAAAAAACATATACAAAAAAAAAACAAGAACACACAGATTAAAAATTAAAACTATAAATAGACAAAGACTATGAAATAAAGCTACAAACGCTGCAAATTAGGGGTATCCTCAGGATATCTCTTATCCTGGTTTTCAGGACACACCTATTAATTATTGATACATAGGTATATGATTTTTTAAATAAAATAACCTAATCAAATAAATCTTAAAACAAAAAATCCAAATAATCATAATGAAATAAATACACAAATCGAAATAATCAAAATCAAGATATTTAACATCAAATGATATTAAAAGAAAATAACGTAATTACATAAATTTAATAATCTACATATAATAAATCAAAAATAATCAAAATCAAAATATTTAACATTAAATAATCAGGTTACAAATTAATAAATAAACGAAGGCAATAGTAATAATCCAATTAGCAATAGTTATTTTAAAATAAAATCAAATTATGGCATCTAAATATCTTCCTTTAATAATAAACTTTTAAAGTGGTCCTTAAATACTGCAATTGATTTCGATCGCAAAGCCATTCCCAACCGATTCCATACAACCGCAGAATAATACGAAAAGCTGCACTGGAAATGTGTAGTTTTGTGCTTGGGTATTATAGCAAGTTGTTCACGTGCCCGTGTTGAATGGACATGCCGGTTACGGGACCACGTCATAATCTTGTAAAGATATCGCGGCTGTTTATTGCGTACTACCTTGAGTACAAGGGTCGCAAGATGGAGCTGCCTTCTTTTACTCATATTCAACATGGAAGCTTTCGCAAGGAATGGTGACACATGATGACGCGGAGGAATCCTAAAGCAAAATCTTGCGCAGGCATTTTGCATTCTCTGAAGTCTCCGCTCAGTCTTCCTATATAGACAGGGGCCGTACACACAGTCGCCATAGTCCATTATAGACAATATAAGGGCATTTACAAGTAGTATTCTGATTCTGACGCTGAGGTACTCCCGAATTCTGTATAAGGCCTTTAGACGTGAGAAACCCCACCCAACGCTTTTGCTGACATGTTCCTCAAACCGTAATTTTCCATCAAATAGAATACCCAGATTTTTAGCCGTAGTGACCAGTGGTATTGGCAAACTGTCCACCATTATAGGAAGAGAGCCATAGTTAGCAATTTTAGTCCTGCCCTGTTTCGACCCAATAATCATAAAACATGACTTCGAAGGGTTGATTTGTAAGCAATGTTTATTGGACCAAGCGGATAACCTTTCAAGATCGGCATTGATTAGGCTGACTGCTGAAAATGGACAATTCGTGTCTATGGAATGCATTAATTGAGTGTCGTCGGCATATAGATGATAGCGACAGTTTTCAAAATTTGCAGCTATGTCAGAAGTATATAGTGCAAATAAGACCGGGCCCAGTATTGATCCCTGTGGTACGCCTGTTTTAACTTCACGAAGAGAGGAAATCGATTGACGGCCAGATACATCTTTCAAAATTACTTTTTGAAAACGCTCTGACAGATAACTACGTATCAATTCTATCATATGTACGCCGAGGTAACAAGACTTCTACAACCGTTGCGCTCTGATCATATCGACAACGCACGACAGCCAGAAATCCCACACGTTCTTTGAATAAACTAATAAACATGCCACCGCTTCCAATTCAACCTGTCGCGTCTTTAATCTCGACTTCTGGCTCTGAATTGGCTCATCTGTGGTAAGGTAAGTGCTTCGTTAGGGATACCGCGTCGCGCAGGGCAAACGCTCGCTTTTTGTCTACCGCCCCTTCAAGGAAATCTGTCGGACCCACGTGATACACTGGATTTCCATTTAGATTAACATTTTGCACAAGTGGCTTGGAAATGAAACTGGAAGGGAGACAGTGCGAGTGAGACAAAAACTACGATATTGAATTAAATTAAAAGTATGCCTAGCATAACTTAATACTGTCTATACCTTTATTTACGCCCATAATATATTACCATTAAATTACATAATAAAAACATTGTCTTGGCCCAATAATTATTATTGAACATTTCCTTTTTTTTTTCCTAACTCGGAAAGAGATTCAGGTGTTGATGATAGTTTATGGTTTACCACCTCACTAGGAATAACCTGTAACCGACATTTTATCTTGCCTGCTGAAAGGGCAGGTTATCCCCGCTCCTAGTTTTTTTAAAACTTGAATACTGGAAAGTTATTTTTAATTTAATATTTGTAGGAATAACCAGTAGTTCTGTAAATTTAAAATTAAAATCTTGAATATACCGAAAATAACACAACCAAGTATTTCAGTTTAAATATTAATAAATATTCTTACATACTAGAAAAGTACATAAGTAGATATACTATATACTTTATATAAATTTATAATATAAAAACATATATATTGAGACTGCTTTTTTCTAGGTTCCTATGCGTCCTATAAACGTGTTTTTTCTAACATCACATACCTTTGAAGTCTTGATGTAACTTCCAGTCAGTGGCCGTCGTTTGACCATGTGGTCGGGTGTCAGAGGTTTAACTACTTCTAAAGTAATTTTTTTGATACTTTATTTCACTAAAATTCTACTTGTTACAAGTACCCACGCGCATAATGTCTTTTGCTCTATGATCATTGTATTGATGACTACCTAATATTGATTTTTGACAAAAACCATTTAAAATGTACTTTTTGTATTCGATTAAATTGTTTTTTTAATCAAAAATTGTTGTTGGTGACGATTGGGATACTGCGCAGGGACAACGTCTCAATTTTCCTATGTGTCTTGATCTAACCCAATAATATTTTAATATGACAACGGAAAAAGTAAACATGAAAAACAAGAATTAATAGATTTGCTAAAGATTTTCATTCTAATATATTAATTTATTTAGAAATATTATTTTTAATTAGAGAAAAACAATTAATTTAGGCACCCATAACAAAACTAAAAAGATGACTGGAACAAAAAAGGATTGAAGAACGAAGAAGGCTATGAATTCAAAAAGAATCTGATACAGACAAAAACGACGAATAAGAATAGAAACTTTTTTTTGGTGTGTATGGTTCCACACAAATCCATTAGACCAAATGAAACCTGGAACTAATATACCAGATGTCATTTATGGGCACATGATGAATATATCGATCAAAATTTTAATGTTTGCTATCATTGCGAATTTGATTACCTTGAGACTAATTGAATCCTTGCCCAAAATATTGCTTATTATAAGTATTTAACATTTTAACAACGGCCGATTTTTATAGCGCATGCTACGTTGCCCAAGGGCGTTTTTTGGCATTATTGTATAGGCTATAAAAAAATAACTTGATTAGATATAGAAACAATTTGTTTTGTATCTATTAGACTGACTTTTAGGATAAAAATTAAAAATGATAGAAATATTATGATGTTATGAAATTATTTATATAAAAAAGGGAATTTTTGTGAGAAAAAAAAGTTGTACATGAAGTAATCATACGTAATCATTGACAATATTTTTTTGTTGTGTGGAAATTTTTGAAACATGGATAGTAGCATAGTGCTACATTGCAATCTGGGCCATATTAGACTGTCTCCTTGTGTCCTCGTTTGCCAGTTTGCTTCATTCCAATGTCTGCGCAAACTTTACATGCTCTCGACACCTTCGTTTTTTAACACGCTTTTTTTAACACGGTCGACCTGTATGTAACTAACTATGTAATGGAATCTAAGGTAACTAATTTAACGATCTTCCAAGGATCGTAGCGTCATGAAAATTGGCAGCTGTATGTAGTTCTTATGACAATACAATTATATGGTTCTGTCGAACTGATCTGATGATGGCGTCGGAAGATATGAACTGGAACTTCATGATATAACATCTTGTCATAGCTGTTTGGACTTGTTAGAAAAGTCTTGTAATGAACTTTGACCACGATTAGGTTTCAAGGTCTGATGATGAAGCCGGAAGATAGACACTGGCATTCCATGATGGAATATCGTATCATAGTCGTGTGTATGTGAATATCGTATCGTCCAAAAGCGTGTTTTTAGTGTTTATTTAAAAACTATTAATTTATTTGGTTTTAGCTATGAATTCATGCTAATGAATCGCAAATGTATGTATAGATAAAAGACTAAGCTACACGCTGGCATATGGCCAATAACGAACCGAGTACGTGATTTTTAAACAAACTGTATGAAAGTCGATCATGCCCTCAGTAGGTACGTGATTCGCGAGTTATAGAATATTTTGTATCACGTACTGAGTATGTGCTCCGCTGTTAAAGTTTTAATTATATTATGCCAATTATAGGTAAATTTTTGTAATATCTAGTTACAAACAAGTAAATTTGTAAGGCTGAATACGAATAGTCCTAAACCTACAATAAGATTAGTCTAGGCTGTACTAACGTAGTTGATCTCGTCGTGACTAAACAGTGTTAGATTAAACACCCATTTGCGCATTATTTTCAGAGCCGTAATATAATACCGTGCCATACTCACTCGTAATGCACCCCAAAATACCTGATTAAAATTCCTACCTCGTACGGCGTACGGTACGTCATAAATATTCGTAAAAATAATTGCGGGCGTTCCGGTGAAAAAGAGGGCAGAGCGACAGCGACACAGATATGTGTGTTTCGCCGCCTTCCGCATAACTCAACCCCTTGAGCGACCGCCTTGCATTATTTCCAGCGGTTCCGAGTACAGTCGTCAACTTTCCAATTATTCGAAAACTTATCGGGAAACTTAGCGCGGGCAGAATCGCAGGGTTGCCATATATTTTTAAAGTTAGGCCAAACAAATAGCAATTTACTTGACAATCTTTAGCAACATTGATTATAAATGGTTTTTTATTAAGGACTGACTAATTATAACACAATAACGCATATCGCATTTTTTTATAGGCTGATAACACTACCTACTATCCTATATACATACTATACCATTTCCTATATATCGCTACCTACTATAGTATGTATGTGTATGCATGTGTAATATATATGTATATATTCTTATGTATTTTGCAATGCAACGTAAGTTCATAATATCAAAAGAGTCAGCTCGTCGATACCATTAAACAAAAATCAGCATCCCTAGATACGGGTCTCTGACCTAGTTAGGAATGCGGATAAACATTTTCACTATAGGATGTGCTCAATCTCTCCCAACTCAACTATAGTATGTTAATGGTGTGTATCTGACATATATAAAGTTATTGTAAATAAATAAATAAAATAAATGAATAAATAACTAGGACAAAAACGAATTTACCTCTTTAAGTTTGTATCACCCGACGTTTCGGCGAAGTTGTAACCGCCGTAGACTTTCTACCCTGGTTAACGGTTGCAACATCGCCGAAACGTTGGGTGCTACAAAATTCAGGTGGTAAATTCGTTTTTGTCCTATTTATAAGGTAACGACAATCCAAAATCACTAACAGAGCAATGGTGTTATAATGGGGACTATTACAGCTGATCAATTATATAGTAATTGAAGCTGTTATACATTAGATATGATAAAAAGAGGCTTCTGCTAACACCTGCACTACAAAAACATATATTTGACCTTCATTAGCAATGAAAAGATGTACCAAGACTCATATATTACCAGCTGCTTAATAGGTATATATTTTTTCTTCTTTAACGCTAAAAATGCATAATTGTTTCCCAAGGGCATGTTTCCCTACGAAAGTTTTCTCCTCCATATAAGATTTTCTAACACCTATTATAAAATGACGCCGCCTTCGACCTTATAATTTCGGCCTTATACTTTATGAAACTACACTTAAATTATTTTATTACACTGTAATGCCGAAGAATGCCGAAAGGAAATAGAATTAAATTAATAAATAAGCAAAATAAGATAAAATAAATAACTAAAGCTATAGAGCCGCCACATACGGCAAATGGATATGGTGGTTGTGCTAAAACCCTGCTAGAGCCATTGCAAGAACTGTATACTTAATATTATCCTCCGCAGACCATGTCGCTATTCCACCAATAAAATTTATATGGACGTAAAAGTCCTCGATTGCAGGCAACTTTTCTAAAAATATCCCTGCTAAAGCGATATTTGGAAAATATTTAAAATTTCGGAATACTTCAGAACCGAAGACCAATAGGATGAAAACATCATTTGGACAAATACATTACTCCTTCATTACGCCGAGGTTTTACAATCTGATGAATACGGAAATAAAAATTAATTTGAGATTTAACTTATTTAAAATAAAATAAAGGAATAGTTATCGAGTCATAACAGACTAATACATAAAATGTTAGAAATTTTAATTTAATAAAACTTAGGTGCACAAATTATAATTATATTTTCAAATATAGGTATATCTTGATTATATTTTTCCGTGGTAATTAGTTAATTACAAAAAAATCTTAAATTTCTTGTTACATATTGTTTTGACATTGAATTTAAGTTATTTTGACTAGTTATTATTATATTATATTTTATTTTATTTATATTAAATATTATTTATATTATATTTATCTTATGGCTTTTCTTCTTTTTTTTCTATAACTTTATTTTTCTCTTAATTTTAGTTTTAAGTCTATTCTATTTGTCAAACTCATATAACTAAACGTTATGTTCTATTTAATGCCGATTTTATAATCGAACATCGATTTTTATTTCTTTTTTTTGGGACCACATTTAAGTGCAGTTTAGTTTTATGAGCATTTTCCTCAATTCCATCAATTATTTTAATCTCCACCACTTGCTGCCTATTTTGTAGGTACGATTTAATGAGTGAATTAGCCACTCCTCTAATTCCATAATGGTTTAGCTTGTCTACCAAGGTATTGATATTTATACAGTCGAATGCTTTGCTTAGATCGCAGAACAGTCCTGCTGAAAGCATCTTCTTGTTTCGACTATTCTCAATCATGAAACATGCAGACAGCACGGCATCCTGTGTAGATTTTTTTTGTCCGAAATCCATATTGACTGTCTGAAATGACCTCAAATTTTTCAAGGAAACCATTTAGTCGTTTTTCGATGACCTTCTCCAAAGTTTTTGAGAATTTACTCAGTAGGGCTACGGGTCGATAATTTTCTACGCTCTTGGGATCGCCCTTTTTATATTATATCGGTGTAACCTTAGCTACTTTATAACAATCTGGAAACATTACATCTGAAAAACTTAAATTGTAAAGATATGTTAGACAAGGTGCCAGTACACGTTTATGGATTTTAATTACGCTAACAGGTATGTCATCGAGACCAGTTAATTTTTTGTTCTTTAGAGAGTCGATACATTTTTCTATTTCTTGATTGTTGATCGACAGTTTGATCCATATTAAATGTAGTTTATGTAGAACTCTTTGGATGCTTTTTATTTTTGAATTGCTGATTCTCTATGTTTTCTCATTATTTCTGTTGTTTTTTATTTTTCTAGTTTTTATGTCTTTGTTATTGAATTTTTGAATTTCTACGTTTTTTTTTCAATTATTAGTTCTTTATAGACTTTTTTATAATTTTATGAGTAATTTGAAATGTATTTTTTTTTGTAGAAATACCACTAGATATGTAATTTCTATACCCAGATCGGGTTTTTGAAAATAAATTATTTCTATTCTTATTCTTACTAAAACTTTTTAATATAATTTTGTAATATTAGAGTCCGGTCCATTCTAGAACGGGCTAGTCCCCGTTGGGTGACAGAATCTAATAAGAATAAGGATAAGATTTGCCATTTAAATACTGTTATTTTTGTAAGAAAAATCAATGTCTTATAGTAATTAATTCTTACATAAATATTTATATAAATAAATAAATAAATAAACATATACTCCAGTTTAGATCACTAGTTCGTGACTAAACAGTGCTAGATTAAACACCCATTTGCGCATTATTTTCAGAGCCGTAATTTAAAACCGTGCCATAGTCACCCATAATGCACCCCAAAATACCTGATTAAAATTCCTCCTAGTGCGGCGTGCGGCACGTCATAAATATTCGTAAAAATTCAACCCCTTGAGCGACGGCCTTGCATTATTCCCAGCGGCTCCGCGTACAGTCGGTGACTTTCCAATTATTCGAAAACTTATCAGGGAACTTAGCGCTGACAGAATCGCAGGGTTGCCATATTTTTTAACGTCAGGGTTGAGTAGCAGTTTACTGTGCCATTGTGAGGTGGTGGTATCAACTTACGAGTTAACTCCGTATTGAAAGGCGGTTTTGAGTGAAGCAGAAGGTATTTATTGAATCGATTGAATCGCTTCCCGAATAGGTTATGTTGTCGCGAGTGTATTGATGCGCGACTGCAATTACGAGGGTATTTAGATGAGGATTGTATTTGTGGTCCTAGTAGCTTGTACTGGGCACGGCTCGAGTCTGTGGGATTGCAGACTGATGCTTCGTAACTGGGAAAGATCAGGAAAGGAAACCAAGGAGCCGGACTCGTTGAGCGACCTCGTGAGAGAGGTACCGAGTATGCCGTCGCAACCTTGGGGGAGGTGATCACTCGAGGAATGATACTTTGGTTGCTTTTTCGCCGGTTTATATATGCCGGGAAATGATGCAATCCGAAATATTCCGAGTAAAAATATTGTTTCATTGTGCTGATTCATCGCTGCACGAGTCAAAATAATAGCTGAATTGTGTCAGTGTATTTCACTGGAAATCGATGCATTTTTTGATCGCATGTAACGGTACTTAAGGGCCGTTACAAGACAAAGAAGGATTAAGACTAATCTATGTATAAGTTGCAGTAAGTGCAAGAACATCGGCCGTGAAAGTGGTGGTCGTTGTACCCATAGCGCGACGTATTTACGTCTATCTCTTGATTGTGCGTTCCATCCAACACAGTCACAATTTCTGCAGTGGAATAACAACGAGCAAAGTACAAAATACCGAATTTCAATTCGAATGAAGGACCTACTCAATGAAGGAATAAGATTGAGTTGAAAAACACGGCCTTGAACCAATATTAATAATAATATATATTATATTATTGTTATTATTATTAATTTATTATTATTTATTATTATTATTATTATATGTAAGGTTAGTAAAGGTTGTACCTTTGCCGGACGTTTCGGAGCCCGTGGCTCCTTCTTCAGCGGCAAGAAGAATACTGCAGTCGAAGCTGCCACCTGCAACTACCAGCATTCCTCTGTGGTACTGGGAGAGGGGTGTAATGGGCGGGAAAATGCATTTTAAATAAAATATTAGATTTAGAATTTGGTAATGTGGAAATTGGTAATGTTAGAATTTGGTAATGTGGAAAATGAAAATAAGTAGAGTGTATGAGAATATATAGGTGAAAGAATTAATATATGGTGTGATTTGTAACACACTGTGTGTGTGTGTTAATGTGTGTGAGTGTATGTGTGTGAGGGTGTGTTTGTAAGAGTATGAAAAACAGATAAATATATATGTATATATTAAAAGGGTGTGTACTTTAGGATGGAATGTGTCTGTATCGGTTTATTAGTGTTGAATATTCAGGCCTTTACCATGGCAAGCTCCAAGTACCCAAATATATCCCAGTTGCCATGTTTTGAGCTTTATTTCAGGCGTGTTCTCTGGGAAGGCTTTTACCACCTTAACTGTGAAACAATCGTTAAAAAGTTTTCCATGCCACCGAACGTGGAGTGGAATTGGAAGATTAGACAGATCATTTCTCACTGAGGATCTGTAATTATTCATCCTCAATCTTAGTGGGTTGGTGGTTTCCCCAAAGAAAAACGCCTCACAAAACTTGCGTTGAAGATAATAAATGCAATTTTGCGAATTACAATCTGCATGCGTTTTGATTGGATAATTTTGATTGTATTGGATAATTGACGCTTGAAAGGCAAAACTGACTAAACGACATATCTCCAGCAGGTAAGCCTTAGGCTTGGCTGGATTTTATACAAAGCTGTATTTTAAAAAATGGTTATAGAATTAAAAAAAAAAAAAAACATATCCTTCCAAACTTGTAGTCAGGAGGCGAGGCTGCCCGCTGGGTAGCTTTACCGGTGCCTCGTCATAAGGCGTTAGCCTCTGAAGGGCAGGTGGCGTAACTAGATAGTGGAATGTTTTTCGTCCCAAGTCGTCTGCGCTCTTCTCACGGGAGACAGAACGATCTGATATCGTTAAAAGTTTCTAAGGTGACGGGTTCTACCGTTGTAGTTCACAGCTCTAGTTGCACTGTGATTAGGTTAGTTGCAAGATATTGCCATGTGGCAATAAGCTTGTTTTTTTTGTAGTTTTAAACGCAAATAAAGAGTTTATTATTATTATTAATATATAAGAGTAGTGTCTATATCATCCCTGTCCTGCATGCTGGGAATAACAGCGCCATATTTACAGATAAGCAATGGATCTACACAAGAATATGTTAGATTTTTTTTTACGGTTACAATGTTCTATTACGGAACACTGTGGTAATCTGCAGAAAAAATGTACCGAATTTGATCCGGCCCTGGCAAAACGGGCACCCTTTCAAATTAAATAACCCTCTTTATTAATTGTCTCCTCCGACATTTTCACCCTTTAATTGACACGCCCTACGAATTAATGCGACCTACTTAATCCACATCAATGTCATCGATATAATAAATAACAGAGGTGCGATGTTAATATGCGAGCGAAAGTGTACAGGGTACGTGGTATATACTGAAGGTAGTGGCTGGATTGATTACCTTGGGAAATCCGTCAGCTGAAGGTGGAAGTCGGGTGAGGTAGTTTAAAGCCCAAAAACCCGAATATTAATCCGTGAGTCGTACCTTTGTCACGTAACTGTTGGTATTATAAAATATTCAATACATTCCTCGGCCCCTCTTCTTCCTCGCCCCCTCTCTATTAAAATAGTATCACTGGCAACACGTTTAGGCATATCATATCAGTTTTTGTTATTGGTTTTTTATCTATGACGTATTAATTATACATGTTGTCCATTTTTCCGTAGATAATTGTGAATATAAATATAATATAAATTAAATTAAATTAGAGCCATTACAACATGCTGTTAAAATATTTCACTACGAGACACTATTATAGGCGGTCCTTTACTAGATCGCTCATAATTCGATTTTACGGACCATTTCACTGCCATCATGTCACAATCATCATCATGAGTCTTAAGACTTCTAAAAAACAAAAATCAAGAAGAAAAAGCTTAGAATCCTCAGTTCTTATGTCGACAGTACACTATCGGCCAATAACAAAAGCATATTGCATAAAGCTGTAAAGCACCGTCTTATCTGAGTGTCGGGGCGTTGTATTTAATTCGTGGTCGTTAATTTTATCACTCAACTCTGCCCCGTGAGCCATTACCGTATCTCTCGCGCTTTCGCCCCTTTTTGCGGTAAAGAGCGAGACAAAGAGAGTGGCTTACCACTCGCCTAGAGATGCTTTAAAAGTTTCGGACCGAGTTACTTATCGAGGAGCGAACTTACGAAAAATTCTTGGCGTTATATGAGATTTCGCCGAGGCTTTTAAGAAGGATGGAGGAAATATTTTGGTTTTCTTGGACGGGTCTGTCCAATGGAGCTCATCTAATCGTCGAAAAAGATTTGTACGTCGTAGGGGAAAGCGGGGTGATTTATTTATTTAGTGTAATTGGTACACAAATAATACTCTAATAATATACCAGTACTCTAATAAATTCTTAACGCGTAAATTTACGCGGTAATTACGTTTCTATCCCATTTATAAAGTACTCTAATAATTGGAGCCTACTAAGGGAAAATTTTATTTATTTTTTATTTATTTATTTATAGTATTACACAAGTTCGTTTGTACAGTTTACCATATCATGTTGTATATATATATGAGACGTTAGCAAAAAAATGATGCTCGAGGAGATAGAGTAATGAATAAAAGTCGCCTAACTAGGCCAGGGCCTGTTCTAAGGCAGACTTTATAAAATATTGTTTAGCTGTATCTAATCAAATTACTAAATAATTATTATATAAAAAAAAATAAAAAAAATAAAATTAAAACAATTAAAATTTGTAGAAATTCTATTACTTTGATAATAATTATTAACGTGTAGAGTAAAAGTAAAAATATAATAACGTGTAGAGTAAAATATAAATATAAAAATATGTTGTTAAAAACCACATTTGTCTGTTACAATTTTTGATTAGGAAATTAAACCTTGTTTATTTGACTATCTTTCATCACAGTTAAAACTAACTACAGCCATGCGTTAAGGTACAATAAAGATTTTACAAAAAAATTGAATAGCTCCCATTACCCCATACATACAGGTAATGAGAGCCCATTTAACGCTCATATGGGAAAAGTGAGCCATAATTTTTCCAAAAATAAAGCAAAACGTATTTAAAAGCAAATATTATTTGGTAATACACAGAACTACTTGTACCAAAAATAAAAAAAAATACTATTCAAACAAAACAAAGAAATAAAGATCAAATTATTTAATGAAAAGCAAACTAGCCCCTTTTAGGATCAAAACAAAAAGCAGAAATAAAGGAAGCTGGATTATCGCTGCCAGAACATTCTTTATGGGCTCAGATTCTGGAACATCTGCATCGGTACCACATCTCCCGACTCTTTCCCGTGCACAAACAAATTGCACGTAGCGTTTTCTCTTCTGAATATTATGACTCATCATCGCAAATTACCTTGCACTTTGAAAAGTAATAACACAAATATGTTATTCGATTTTGAATTACAATTCAACAAATGTCACTTAAAAGAAGATGAATCTAGGTATGTAATAAGCATACACATAATACAATAAGAATATATCTGAATATACATGCTTACCTCGACCCTGGCAATCAGCAATAAGCGTGTAGAGAAAACACACAATCTACCCTCGTGATTCAACGCAGGGCACTAAAGACTAGTGCGCGTCAGGCGAACTTTCTCGATGGTTGACGGAAACGGCTGAGTACCTACTTAAGGTGACATGATACCTGGGAACGACCATATCTGAAGAACTATAGTTTTATGAGATTTTTGAAAAATGTAAGCATTTATTAAAAAAAAGTTGCTAAGTTAATCCCTCGATCAGGAACCTTATTTAAAATTAGGAGTCAAAAAAGTTGCTCATTGCCTTGGACATTAAGGCTTTAAACTGACTTCGAAAACTTTCAGGCTCGAATACTTCTACAATGTAAGCGGTGAGTGTGTTTTATTATAATTTCATTATATTGACTGGTTAATTCTCTAGGCCAGCACTTTGCCACATTTTTTATTTACGCCCTAAATTAATTACAATTATTTAAAACGTGAGAGCGCTAAATATGCTTTGTCATTAACACCCTTATACCACCACTGCGTAAAGATAGTTATTCTGTGCTAGCGCTGCGATAGAACGTTTAGAATGCGCCTTCCCCGGCGTGAGCGGACGTGGAATCTGCGCTTGACGCTTCGTCAACGCTGGATTTTTATTGGTAAAACCCTACAAAATTGACCCCGCCTATTTCTTCGCGTGTCCGCCCATTTCGGATATTTTTCTGAAGTCTCATGTCGCCTTAAGGTCACTCGAATGTGCATAGGTTCCGTGCAATCAACAACGCTCCTATTACCCGCCCGCTCTTATTACCACGCACTCCCCTACTTCTTGAATACAATCGTTAAATATCTAACAACATTTCATAATATACTTGTATTTTATGTACTATTCTTCATTTAGGATTTCCACTTCTGCCTGGCACACCCGGCTGCGAACCTGCCTTGATGGTGGCGACGGCTTCAGACGATGTGGTAGCGGCAGCACAAATGCTAACCCAAAATTTTTCCAACCATTGCAGTTTTTAGTTGCTGCCTGAGTACTTAGTCGTTTCTATATTTATAAAAATGAACGATCAGCTGCCTAACGAATATTTGACGAACAAATATTATGAGTATCAGGTAAAAGAAAGTAGCAGTAGCTTTGTGATTAAATTCCATACGCATCACTATCTGAATAATATGGACTGTCAGTGCCAGCATATGAAAAAGGTCGATACAGAAATGTAAAATGTAAATCGCTTTATGAGATTTGACATTGTTTTACACCGAATCAGCTGTGTCCGAATTTACAAGGAATTTGATCCGGTTCGCTTAGCTTTTATACAATTAAGTAAAAATATGTCAAATATTCGCTTTGCGATCACCGTTAACAATTATGTTGACGTGTTAACAGTTATGTGCATATTAATGCACAAGTGGTATATATCAGCTGTCACTAAAATAATGATGAATTAAATGCAGAATTCTTATTAAAAACACGTTTTAATTTATTCGCAAGTTTAATATTGAACAGCGGTACTCAAACTTTTAAAAAATTTCTGCGTCTCTTTAAAAATTGATTGAAAGCTCGCTGACTCCTTTAATTAAAAAAGAAAACTGTAGTGAATAAAACATTTTTTTACAAATAATTATGTATTCAGGAAATATTACGTGTTACGTAATTACTAAATTTAAATAACAATTCTAATGTGATGGATGTATATGCTTTTCCTGAACTAGCTCTTCTATGTTTGGCTTCGTTTTGACCAGTGCAACTCTCATGTCATTTTTCGCGTATATTCGATTTTGTCTTGGTAGTAAGCAGTATAGAAAAAGCCGACTCACACTCATGTTGTGGTTGTTAATGGAATCAGGGCTCCTAGAGCCATATTTGCAACATCAGGGTAGGACTCATAGGACTTATCAAATCAATAAACTGTTCCTGAATTAAAATTTCCTTCGAAGGCAGGTCACTAATGGGAAGTTCGAATGAGTTAGCGACAAAACGATGGATCTTGTCAAACTCTTGTAGATCAGGATAATAGTAAGAAATTTCTTTGCTAAGAACGAATATACACGCTATTTCATCAACTCGAGGATATCGCCATTGACTTAAAGCTCATTTTTATTTATATTTGTGTACAGCTGTGGAAATAGGGTAAAACTCTATTTCTCTAACTATACAATCCATTGTTGGAGCTTCATTTTGAAAGCTGTCATTTTTTCGTGACAATGGAGCACTGTGATATTTTTTTTTGCAGCTCCAGATTGATAGAATTCACATATTCAAATATGTCTACCAAAAATGACAGGGAAATAAGGCAACGGACATAGGAGAGTTTTGCGTGCATGTCTGGTTTGGTATTTTTCAAAATTGCCGTATTTCTTTGGAAAGCCACCTCACGTGTTGGTGCAACAAAAGTGTTTTAAATTCGGAATTGTTTTCTTTGCATAACTCGGACATATTGCGAGAGTTAAGAGCATTTGA
The DNA here is from genome assembly GCA_944548615.1 of Micropterix aruncella. Lineage (NCBI taxonomy): Eukaryota > Metazoa > Arthropoda > Insecta > Lepidoptera > Micropterigidae > Micropterix > Micropterix aruncella. The sequence continues at coordinate 30,530,497 of OX155961.1, forward strand.
TTTAATGAAGTTTACTGCTGTAATCAGATGATTGAAATCATTTTTTACCTCGTCAGGCATGATTTCACCATTACGGCTTGGCAGTGAATAGTATAGTGAGTACCAATAATGTTTGGGTAGTTTTGCTTGACCAAAGTTTGAAACCCAGAACGGCAAGTAAGCATTACTGGAACGCCGTCAGTACACAAGCCAATAAGATAGGAGCATCCGTAGCCACGTTGACACTGGTTCTCCTCGTTGTTACCAAGGTTAGGCAGCGTTCGGCGCGGTCAATACTTGGATGGGTGACCCCTGAGTATTTGACCGCGTGATGCTATAAATGCTCACCTAGAAGACGTTGCCAACAGGCAACAAGGCGGGATCCCCAATATGACACTTTATCAAAGATTTCTTTTGCAGTTGTTCTGGTACTGAGAGTTTCACAGAACAAACATTTATTTTCCATGTCTTCACACATAGATTAGGGATTAGTATAGATTAGGGATACATATACTCACTTACGTCTTCGTCTTCTGGGCATAGAAGCTCATGTCAAGGGCAGCGAAGACAAACTCAATACCAGACGAAGTAATGTGCTAAAAAGAGAGAGTGGTCGAATCTTGGCGTGGTGGAAGTAGCGACGAAGTTCAGTCAGTTATATAATATAAATCGGTCCTACCGAAACCCCTTCGCGGTCCCTAGGGGAACGCGGACCACACTTTGAGAACCGCTGGTATAGAAGTTATAGCTATGCGCCCTTTCCATTCCAACCTCATCCTGATCTGGATCCAACCTTTATAAAACCACGAGAAATCGCTGACATCAGGGGGACCAGCTGGGTTAGCAGGAGACAACTATTGAGCACCTACATATAATTACCGAGAAAAAGCATTATTAACTCAATTTTAGGATATTATTTATACTTTACCGGGCCACCAACTGAGGAGAAGGGAAAGTATTGTTATCGCCCTTCTGTATGTCAGTCTATGTGTGTATATTTCTCCACGATGGCGTCCAAACGCTTAACCCGATTGAGCTAAAATTTGGGACGCAGGCATTATTCGGTGATGGTAAGAGCTGAAAAGGTTGTGGTTGAAAGGTTGTACTTGAGCCCAACCGGTTTCGTCCGCCAGCCGAGTGAGGGCGCTCACCGATTTGATTCATGAAGTCTTTTATTATTACGCACACGAAACCCACTAGACAACTCCTGAGTGGTAATTTGAATGTAGGTACCTAGGATGAAGACGACTTTCGGACAGCGACACTACTCTTTCATAGCTACAAGACTTTATAATAAATTAAGCAGTGACATAAGACCAGCCCCAATTGTCATTTGTTAAAAGGCAAAATAAATATAAATGGCTGTTGCAAGAAGAGCGTTTATCTATCCATGCCAAGATCGATGTAGTAGAATAAGTTGAAGTTGACTTATAGTGTTTATATGTAAACATATAGTGTTTATATGTATGTATGTGTGTATATGTGTATTCTAATGTATATAGTATTTCTATTTCCTATATAATATTGTAATTTTTATATTTTTTTTATTATTATATATATTTTTATTATATATATTTTTTAATTATAATAATTATTATTGTGTTTGGTTGGTTTATCGACCCTCGTTTTAAATTTTAAAATATAAATTGCTTGCCCTGGAACTAGTATATCCCAGATGGGCAGCACTAGCCGGTGAATGAAAGATTTTGCCATTTAATTGATAATTCTAATAAAAATAAATAAATAAATAAATATTTAAAAAAAATCATCTCTTGGCTACTCGCCGGGAAAGCCTTGAGATGACACAACTGTTTTTTTTTTGGTTATGTTAAGGCCTGTCGAAACCAAGAGAAGAAGAAGGAGCCGTGAGAATGAGAGTTGCGGACTCTCTCCATCAACCACTCTTGAAATGACCATTAGGCTACCTGACCCTGAATTCAGAACCGGGCAAATATGCCTTTGGTGCGCGATAGATTCAAACGGAATCACCTCTCAACATACTACAGGTAGAGGTCACCCAAGTGATTTCGGATCCGTGAGCAGTCGGGAGGTTGGAGATATCCTGATGGTTAATTCCAGAAGAAGATATCCTTCCAAACTGGTAGACATAGGGCGAGGCTGGTCGCTGGGTACCTATCCCGGTGCCTCGCCGAAAGGTGTTGGCCTCTGACGGGCATTTTGGCATAGCTACACAGTAGATTTGTATTGTCTCTAAGTCTTCTACGCTCATACCATGGCTGAAGGAGCGATCATATATCGTTATGGTATGGTAATGGTAATGCAAAATCGAAGACTATCGCGGTTGTTTGACATTATAAATAGGATAGAAACGAATTTACCGCGTGAAATTTGTAGCACCCGACATTTCGCGAGACACGCGCACGATCTAATACAGACGAAACTCAGAAACCGAGCAGATCAAGAGCATTCTTACCATACGTCAAGGGCGTGACAGATTGAATAAGTAAGATGCTAACAGATTCGATATAAAAACGATCTTCAAGCCGACCCGAAATACAGCTCGATTTTTGAGGCCTGTAAAGATGCTATACCACTGCAAACCCCGGGTGTCTATAAAGACAAATGCAGTTGCGATCTAGCCTACGTTGGACAAACGAAACGGCCCATAGCCACGCGACTGCCAGAACACATCAAAACTGTTAAAAACGTTCAGCGAGAAAAATCGGCGATCTGCGAACATATATTGGATAGCGGAAGTAGCCCACTGGATGCAGTTTCAAAATCCCATTGTGTTATCCAAGGAACAATTCTACTTTCCTCGCATGATCCGGTAAGCCATTGAAATAAGAACACCGAACTTCAATAGAGACGACGGTTACAAACTCTCTTCTACGTGGAACCCTCTTCTTAAAATGTTCCCGCCGCCGAACGCCGAACGCAAGGACGCAAGACAGGTTACAGTGAGTGTTGTGTGCAAGACGGATTTTCGAAATTCGCACGCTCCGAGCCCGGCCCCGCAAAACAACGGATTGACAGCTCTTTCAGTCTACCCGGGACAACGGCGGCTGTAACGTCACTGAAACGTCGGGTGCTATACATTTCACGCGGTAAATTCGTTTCTATCCTATTTATAATATGGTAATGCATGTTGAAACTAGGAGAAGAAGAAGGAGCCGTGAAAATGAGAGTTGCGGACTCCCACCATAAAACGTTGATAAATGCGTGACCACAAAATAACGCGCAGGACGTTTAATATATCAGTGAAGATGTCACTAGGCCAGAGGCATGACGCGGGGCGCGAGGGCGGCGATTTTTTGTCAGACGATCCCCGCGCGTGGGTGATAAAAGTGCCGGTAAGTGAGAGTAAGCGTCCCGCCGCCCGCATGTTAAGTGTTGCGGGATAAATCATGATTAATTCAGGATTCGCCTCCATCACCCCGGCTAATTTGTCTCTGCCCGGCGGCCCGATGCCCGACAAATGACACCACTGTAAATTATTAGCCCACACTTTGACGGGTCCTATACCGACACTGAGTTTCGTGCAGCTTGAACCACAAGATCCATTTTGTTCTCGGATCACTCACGATTCAGCTCCTATTCAGAAGCCTCCTCGAGTGGAAGGCTACCCCGGGTAGGACTACCGTATCTCAGGCTTCAGAGCTGGTGGACCGGTTTCTCCCGGCGGGATTGCATCCCGGCGCCACTGGACGGTTTGCGCGCCGCTTGGCGAAGCCAATCGGTTGTGCATTACGACTAATTGCTGAAGGGGTCTGGAGACTATGGAAATACACTGTTTCCTAAGCAGCGGGGGTGGATGTTTCACCTGACATTATACCTTTATTGAAATGACCTTGGGCCACTCGATCCCGTGTGGCACTACGGGCAAAGAACGCCCAGGTCCGCGATAAATTCAAACTGAATTACCGCTGTAATACAACAGGTAGAGGTTGCGTAAGCGACTTCGGACCCGTAACCAGTCGGAAGGAAGGAGGTATTCTGTAGGTTAATTCCAGACGGAGATATCCTGCCAAAGCTGCTAGTTAGGGGGTGAGGCTGCCCGCTGGTTACCTTTCCCGGTGCCTCGCCGTAAGGCGTTGGTCTCTAAGGGCTGAAAGAATGATCTATATCGTTATACCAGCCTGGGGTGACGTGTTCTCCCGTTGTAATCGACACCGCCATTATGTGGATCAAGAATTTAGTTTAATCAGCTTAACGTAATTATGCTGGTATATTCTAGTCCAGCGGTTCCTGAACTGGGTTCCGCGGAACTTTAGTGTCCCTCCAGATCTCCGTTAAGGTTCCGCAATTTTTTTCTCGACAACTTGATAAGTAAAACAAAATCTTCCTCTGTCTCTTGATTGAGCTTGGATTGTAATTATTAGTATTATAAAGACGATATTTGATATATTATTATTGTAATTATACATTATACATATAATATAATATACAACATGTTATATGTCTTATATATTATATGTCATATGTCTTATATATTATATGTCATATGTCTTATATTATTATATATTATGTTATATGTCTTATACATTGTCTTTATAATAATAAAATTATTATTACCTAGATATTATATATTATAATATTACATTTATAATGATGCCTACGTGCCAAACTTCAGCTAAATCAGATTAAGCGTTTGGGCGCCATGATGGAGGAATATACACACACAGACTGAAGCGCGTTAACAATACTTTCCCTTGTCGTCGGTTGGTGGGACGGAAAAATATAAATAATATCCTAAAATTGAGTTAAGGCGACATGAGACCTCAGAAAAATATCCGAAATGTGCGGATACGCGAAAAAATAGGCGGAGTCAATTTTGTAGGGTTTGACAAATAAAAATCCAGCGTTGACGAAGCGTCAAGCGCAAATTTCACGTCCGCTAGCGCCGGGAACCAGACGCATACTAAACGGTCAATCGCAGCGCTAGCACAGAATAACTATCGTTACGCAGTGGTTGTATAAAGGTGTTAATAGCAAAGCATATTTAGCGTAACTCTCAGACCCCTTCACGTTTTAATTAATTGTAATTAATTTAGGGCCTAAGTACAAAATGTGGCTAAGTGCTGCTTTAGAGAATTAATCAGTCAATAAAATGAAATTATAATAAAACACACTCATCGCTTACATTGTAGGAGTAAATGCGCATGAAAGTTTTCGAAGTCAGTTTAAAGCCTTAATGTCCAAGGCAATGGAGTAACTTTTTTGAGTCCAAATTTTTAATTGGTCCCTTATCGAGGGATTAAGTTAAAAACTTTTTTCATTAACGCTTATATTTCTTAAAAAACTCATAAAACTAAAATTCCTCACATATGGTCGTTTCCAGGTATCATGTCGCCTTAATAATGCTTTATCAAGTGCTCAGTAGTAGTCTCCTGCTAACCCAGCTGGTGCCCTAGATGTCAGCGATTCAACGTGGTTCTATAAATGTTAGATCCAGATCAGGGTGCGGTTGGAATGGGAAGGGCACCTTTCATTATTTCTATACCACACATGCGAATCATATGCAATGTGCTTTTGATAAGAATTCTGCATTTAATTCATAATTACTTCAGTGACAGGTTATACTACGTGTGCATTAATATGCACATAATTTTTGCCACTTCAACATAATTGTTGGCGATGACCGCATAGCGAATATTTTACATATTTGTACTTAATGGTATGGAAGCTACGTGAAAAGGGCAACATTCCTCGTCCATGCGGATGCAGCTCATTCGGTGTAAAACAATGTAAACCCCATAAAGCGATTCATATTCTATCTTTTTGCATCGAACTTTTACTTTTCCTCCAGGGAAAGAGTTGTCAACGCGCAAATTTTTGTTCGATATAAGACGGATATATATATATATATATATATATATATATATATATATATATATATATATATATATATATATATATATATATATATATATATATATATATATATATATATATATATATATATATATATATATATATATATATATATATATATATATATATATATATATATATATATATATATATATATATATATATATATATATATATATATATATATATATATATATATATATATATATATATATATATATATATATATATATACATATATATATTTAACCCCCCCCCTTCCCAAGATGTTTAAGACAATGTCCAGACTGAAATCTGTGTGTATTCCTCCATGATAGCGCCTAAACGCTTCATCCGATTGAGCTGAAATTTGGCATGTAGGCATCGTTTGGTCATGGTAAGAGTTCAAAAGTTTATGGTTGAAATCGGTACACCTTTTTTTATTTGTTATAATTGCATATTCTTCGCTTAAAGTTGCGGGCTGCCAGTGCCGCGGCTGCGGCTGCGGTTATAACTGCAGCTGCGGTTCGTGTATTTGCTTAGACTCCGATGTGCGCTTTCTAATCTTTTTCACTGTGCGAAACAAGCGAATGTTTCGATTTTGCTCGGAATAAAATGAAAGGTAATTTATGGTTATACACTCCAATGTTATTTAATAAGATAATGCGTCTTCCAACATTCCTATGCACAGTTACTGTAATTCTGGGAAGCCATGTCTGGAAAGTCTTGGGGTGACACAACCTTTTTTTATATGCTAACACTGACACTGACACTGATACTGAGAGTCCGGATGTGGATTTTTTAGACTGTTATGCTTATGGAATTTAATAACAAAGCTGCTGCCATGCTCGTTTAACTGCAGTGTCAATAGTCAAATTGGCATGCAAATACATACATACATATGCAGTAAAAATATAACCCTTCTTATGGCAGTCAGGAAATAAATCATAGCACTCAGTACTAACCGAACCACACTCATAATTTCATCACAAGTAAAGATTCAACGTGGTTCTATAAATGTTAGATCCAGATCATGGTGAGGTTGGAATGGGAAGGGCACCTGTCATTATTTCTATACCAAACATGAGAATCATATGCAATGTGCTTTTGATAAGAATTCTGCATTTAATTCATAATTACTTCAGTGACAGGTTATACTACGTGTGCATTAATATGCACATAATTGTTGCCACGTTAACATAATTTTTACATAATTTTACATACATATTTGTACTTAATGGTATGGAAGCTACGCGAAAAAGGTAAAATTCCTCGTCCATGCGGATGCACCTCATTCGGTGTAAAAAAAAACAATATAAACCATATAAAGCGATTCAGATTCTATCTTTCTGCATCGAACTTTTACTTTTCCCGCAGGGAAAGAGTTGTCAACGCGCATTTTTTTTCGAAATGAAGACGGATATATATCTAACCCCCCCCCCCCCCGAGACGATTAAGACAATGTCCAGACTGAAATCTGTGTGTATTTCTCCATGATAGCGCCTAAACGCTTCATCCGATTAAGCTGGAATTTGGCATGTAGGCATCGTTTGGTCATGGTAAGAGTTGGAAAGTTTATGGTTGAAATCGGTACACCTTCTTTTTATTTGTTACTAGCTGTACCCTGCGCGCGTTGCTACGCCAAATCGGTCGCATTCGAAATTCAAATTCGCCGCTTTAAAATTCATTCGACTATAAAAAAAAGAAGAACTCTATCCTGTCTTCGCGGTCGCATTCTAAATTCAAATTCGCCGCTTTAAAAAAAAGAAGAACTTTGGTTTTATTGTGACACTAAAAATATTCATTTGGTCCGATCGGCGCCAAACTTCACAGGAACCATCTCCAAAATAATCTAAAGTTTCTCTCAAAATTTCATCAAAATCGGTCAAGCGGTTTAGTAGTCCATAGCGGTCATACAGACAAGCATTAATTTTTATATATATACAGATTACTGCATATTCTTCGCTTAAAGTTGCGGGCGGCCAGTGCCATCTGTTACCGCGTACCTATGGTAATTTATGGTTATACACTCCAATGTTATTTACTAAGATAATGCGTCTTCCAACATTCCTATGCACATTTACTGTGATTCTGGGAAGCTATGTCGGGAAAGTCTTGGGGTGACACAACCTTTTTTTATATGCTGACACTGACACTTGTTTATACTCTTTACTCTTTATTGTGAAAATGTCACAATGGCGGGTTTATTGTCATATGACCATCTCTTACAGCCAACCCTACTATGACGTGTATTATGTATGTGTGCGTGTAACATGTCTGTAAGTGTGTGTCTTGTTATTGAATTCGATCGACAGAATTGAAAATGCAATTCCGTTAATTTGATCCCAACGGAAAATGGTGACCCAGCCGGGAATCGAACCCGGGACCTTACAATGTAAGATCAAGCGACCTAACCACTATGCCACCGGGCCGGGACACTGACAGTCCGGATGTGGATTATTTAGACTGTTATGCTTATGGAATTCAATAATAAAGCTACTGCCATGCTCTTTTGACTGCAGTGATCTGATATTGATAGGGCAAATGGTCGTTCATTTTTATAATAGAAACGAACAAGTACGCAGCCAGCAAATAGAAACTACAATGGCTGGAAAAGGTATACATTTTGAGAGACCTCGGGTAAGCACAACATTCGCACAAAGGCAGGCTCGTTATATTGGAACCCGTATATACTATAACCTAGAAGACCGTAAAATATTATATAATATTGATAGTTTTAAAATATAATTAAAGATAGCTATTGGAGTTGGGGCGTTCTGGAACGGAGAAAGAATTATAAATTGTGGTTTAGTTTGTTTTAAATATCCTGTCTATGTTATCCATTGTTATTATTATTATTATCATTAGTATTTTTATCTTTAATATATTGAAATATATCGTGATTTTCTTAAATGTCTAGTCAACAATACTTCATAACTAATCTCTAGTAATCTCTACTTTCTCAATTTTATGCTTTCCTGGCAAGGGAAGTATTGTGAACGCACTTCTGTGTGTATGCGTCTGGCTGTGTGTGCGTGTGTGTCCTCCTTCGTGAGAGTGCCTAAACGCTTAATCCGATTGGGCTGAAATTTGGCATACAGGCATCATTTGGTTATGACAAGAGTTAAAATGAAAAATGTGGTTATGGCAAGTTGAAAAAATAGATTGTGGTTTAAATCGGCGCTAGTCATCCATCAATCTCGAAGTCATCCATCAAGACTCGAAATTCGGTACACAGATGCGACGTAAGGTCGAAACCACAATCTTTTGGTCTTGACAGGCCACCGTCTCACTACGCCATGCCCCGTGAGAGTCCAACGCCTTACCGCGTGTCACTGGGGAGTGAAGCAGCGGGTAGCCTCGCGCCCTCACTACCACATTTGGCCGGATTTCTAAGTCCTTCCGACTGATCGCAGGTTCAACGTCGCTTGCGCGGCCTCTACCTGTTTTTAGCGGTATTTCAGTTCGAATGTATAGCGGACCGTGGCGTCCTTTGCCCGTCTTTCATACGGGATCAGGTGGCCAACGAGTCGTTTAAAAGTAGCTGGCATCAGGTCAACAACCACCCCCCCCCTGCCTAGGAAACGTATAAGATTATTTCCAGACCCCTTCCCTCCGGTTATTCGCCGGAGTGCACAGTCGATTGGCTGACTCCGAACGATGCACAAACCGACCAACAGCGCCTGATAGTCATTCCCCAGAGGATCTAATCCATCTGCTGTGACAGGGGATTCAGAATCGTTTCCAGTCCCGATGCTTCTCAAGAATGCTACCGGATGCTAAGGGGCTCTCTAGATGATCAGGCATGCTTGTCAAGCATCGCGTCGCAGGCTGGGAAGGGATCGTAAACCGCAGGAAATATGCAGATATATATATATATATATATATATATATATATATATATATATATATATATATATATATATATATATATATATATATATATATATATATATATATATATATATATATATATATATATATATATATATATATATATATATATATATATATATATATATATATATATATATATATATATATATATATATATATATATATATATATATATATATATATATATATATATATATATATATATATATATATAATTGATTGGTTTTGTGTAAAATCTTTTTTTAAAGAATTCGTTTAAAGGATGACACTTTGATGAAAAATTAAAAATAATATACGATATACGAGCACTGCAATCGTATATCGTCCTTTTAAAGAGTGGATATATTCGAATTTCAAATCCAATTTTCGGTATGTCATTCCGCATTTAAGAGACGATTGATTGTGATTTTTTTCATTGTTTTTGCTTTAATTTGTCTTTAATAAAGACATTTTATTTTGGTTTGCATAAGGATACGCTTTGTTTTTGAGATGTGGATGAACGGCGATCGTTCGCTAGCGATAAAGGGATCCCATTAAACCTACATTGCACTGTCGAAAGTAGTGCTCATCCAGACATACATCTCATTTAAAAAAAGCATTTCCCAATCCAGTCCGGGAAAAACCTTCCAGCTATGTAAGTGGCTTTTATTATTTTTAATTTTTCATCAAAGTGTCATCCTTTAAACGAATTCTTTAAAAAAAGATTTTACACAAAACCAATCAAATATTAACAATATTATACAATTTTATCTTATGTTTTGAACTCTTGTAAATATCATATAGCATTAAGTATACACTTCTCGACCAGAAATTACGATTTATATCTTATTTCATGGGAACGAGCAAATGAAGTATTTTATTTTTATTTTCATTTAATGGCTGGCTGATAGCGAGCACTGCAATCGTATATCGTCCTTTTAAAGAGTGGATATATTCGAATTTCAAATCCAATTTTCGGTATGTCATTCCGCATTTAAGAGACGATTGATTGTGATTTTTTTCATTGTTTTTGCTTTAATTTGTCTTTAATAAAGACATTTTATTTTGGTTTGCATAAGGATACGCTTTGTTTTTGAGATGTGGATGAACGGCGATCGTTCGCTAGCGATAAAGGGATCCCATTAAACCTACATTGCACTGTCGAAAGTAGTGCTCATCCAGACATACATCTCATTTAAAAAAAGCATTTCCCAATCCAGTCCGGGAAAAACCTTCCAGCTATGTAAGTGGCTTTTATTATTTTTAATTTTTCATCAAAGTGTCATCCTTTAAACGAATTCTTTAAAAAAAGATTATATATATATATATATATATATATATATATATATATATATATATATATATATATATATATATATATATATATATATATATATATATATATATATATATATATATATATATATATATATATATATATATATATATATATATATATATATATATATATATATATATATATATATATATATATATATATATATATATATATATATATATATATATATATATATATATATATATATATATATATATATATATATATATATATATATATATATATATATATATATATATATATATATATATATATATATATATATATATATATATATATATATATATATTACTAAAAATGCCTTATTTTGTCGTTTATATCAGGAAGTCACGTTATTTAGACGTAGTTGATTGATGCATGACGTGACTCGCTGGTATAAAACTACAAATTATGCATTTTTGGTAAATATTAAAACAAATATTTGCATACTTCCTGCCCGCGACGTGATGCTTGAAAAGCATGCTTGATCATCTAGTTAGGGGTGACGTTGAACTTTATCACTTATTTCAGTTTCCTCTGTTTGTTTCCGGTTAACTGTATCTTATAAAATCGAAGACTATCGCGGTTGTTTGACATTATAAATAGGATAGAAAACGAATTTACCGCGTGAGATTTGTAGCAGTTGTCTAGGGTAGACTGGACAACCAGTCTACCCTAGACAACGGCGGCTGCAACGTCACCGAAACGTCGGGTGCTACAAATCTCACGCGGTAAATTCGTTTTCTATCCTATTTATAAACATATCTTTATCAATATTCTTGGTGGTAGGGTAATTTCTGATACAACCGGAAGAAGAAGAAGAAGTTATGAAATATTGTTGTAACCACGTTGATGAAAAACGTGCCGGTAAAACGTAAAAATATGATGTTGATGGTAAAAAGTGACCACAAAATAACGCTATGCCACGTTCCTTGACATATTATTAAAGATATTCGCCACCGTGTGAGCGGGCGATAAATATGTAGGTAAGTGAGAGAAAAGCGTCCCACCACCCGCATGTAAAGTGATGCAGGATTGATCATGATTAATTCAGAATTTGTCTCCATGACCCCTGCTAATTTGTCTCTGGCGGCGGTTCGTTGCCCGACAAATGACAGCACTATTAATTATTTCCCACACGTCGACAGAGGCGATTTTCGTTTAATTGGCAACATGCAGTCTTCAAACACATACAGAGTGGTTTAAAGGGGGTGTTTCGTAATTAGCCTAAACTTTTCTAGCGTGGCAACTTTATATCGAGCGACGCAGCCGAACGCAACCAACTAGTGAAGAGAGGACGGGTCGAACGCCGCCACTTATACGTCGAACTGTCATACGATCGGAGCGGACGGTCGATTTCGCCGCTGCCGTAATTCCTGTTCTGTATAATTATATTTCGCTCGCGTGCGCTTTGTATTGTACTAAAACCTACAATAAATCTGTGCCACCACGAACAAGGCGTTTATCTAGAATCCTGTTATCCTTCACCAGCGACAATTAGATGTTGTCCGAGCAGACTGCATCTCATTACATGGTCCTTCGAGCCGGATCTGAACCAGCGACCTATGGATAATCTACATGTCTGCGGCAATAGTGAAGATATTTAAAATGAGAATGGTGGAGCGGAAAGCAGTGAGAGATGGACTGGGTATGCGAACAAAATGTGTGTTTATGTTATTACAAGCTTTTATTTACTTAGCTATGTTAGTCAGTATATTTGTTTAGGTCAAATCTTGCAAGCAGAAATAGAACCACTTCCTCCTTTTTTACATATTGGTTCAGTTCCAATGACAATGCATTTTTATGGTAAGCTTGACCTGACTCTGCGCCCAGGATTAGCTCCCGACAAGGGGACTCCTCAACAGTCAACAGCACAGACAAGAAAATTTCCAAACGCATTCATTCATTCGTTATAAGTTTTATCATGACATGGCTGCTGAGCCCAGACTTGGCTCCCGACGAGGGGACCCCTCAACGGTCGACAGCACAGAAACGAAGTTTTGTATACGCATTAAATTATGATAGCACGTTTTTAATTGCTTTTATTTATAATGTGCATATTCCTATTATTTAATTATGATTTTTTAAACTGATTATGTAATACCTACCATGTTTTTAATCATTTTAGGTATTCCTTAATTGAAACTTCAATTTATTTATTTGTGATTTTTTTAAATAAATTTTATATTGTTTATCGTACAATGTGATTATAGAACACCCGACCAAGATCAAGCTTTGCTTAGTTCAGCGACATCGGACAGTAAACAACATGTTATATACTTATATACTATAACTTTTATAGGAAAAGTTTTATCCGTATGATTAATTGCATAATATATTTAGTATAATAACGCCAGTTATGAATCCATGAAAATCGACAATCGGTGAAGACTTCGGGTTAGATAGGAGATTATTTGCTTACTTTCATTATGCCTGGCAATATTACAATAATTTAAACGAAGTTCGTTTGAATGCGCACCACAGCCATCGGTACGGCAAAAGGGCGACATCGCATCTGTATTATATGATTTAAGTAAAATATTGAAATATATTTAGTTAATGTATAATAAATTTAATTTGTTTTTATTTTCCTTATACAACCGTGGCTCTCCAATAAGACTCAGGAAGTGAGCTCGCTTTATTACAGGAGTGCCTAGCAAGGCAGGCTCGGCTTCTCTTTACTCGGTACGAAAAAAAAACTTTTACATTTAACTTATGCGCAATTCAGCCTGGGCTCACACAGATGTACGCCTAAATTTAATTTCCTGCTGTGGTTTAAGCAACTTAAAGATATTTGATGTTATAATTTTGATGATATTTGATGTTATAATTTTAAATTGTATTATTTTTGATAATCGATTTATAAATAAATAAATAACAAGGATTTGGCGAAGAAAACTATTGTAGATGCACTTTTACCTAAATAGATAAACGCAACTCACATGAGCCCGTTTTATATCGGTGCCCAACTCTATCTGTAAGGCTTACATACCTCTCAGCTGTGTATAAATTTGCGCGCGATGGCTAGCAAACATATTCGTTGTTGCGCGTGGCTCGAATGGAATGAAGTGGTTTTCATTAAGTGGAAAAAGCATCGTCCATATTTTATATAATATGGCCGGCGGAAGTTCAATATTTACTCCATCCACCCGGAGGCTACACTCGATTAATTAGGAGAGGAGAGAAACGGTGAAGAGGGGGAGGGGAGGAGAAGGGGGGGGGGGGGAGATAATCGTATATGGACCGCCGCACCGCTTCCACTTTGGCCGGAAAAACGATTGATTAGAAAATATGATGAATCACGTGAAATGAAACATAAACAGACCACGTGGTCCATCCGAGCAAGTGGATCCATTATCGCGGCCGCGGATCGTTTTGCTAATTTAAAATAACTCGGTTAAGCTGCACGCGTTGGCAATCATGTAGGGAATGGGGGGGGGGGGGGGGAGGGGGGGGGGAGTTAATGAGAATAACTCAAATTCGTAAAATTGAATCAGTTTATACTTACGGGGATTTAATCATCTGCTGAGAAAGGTAGACTACACCATTGATCATATAGCGTATTAGAGTGCTTAACGTCATACTATGATTTAGCAATCAGGATTTAAATAAGTTAATAGCAAAAAAACATTATAAAAAACAGGTTTTATAAAATGCTCTGTCTCGATACAACCCTGGGTGCATCAGCCATGTCATAGTGAACTTAGAACGGGTTACAATAATTAAATGTTACACAAAACTTCATGTTTGTTTGTTTATACTCTGTATTGTGAAAATGTCGCAATGGGCGGGTTTATTGTCATATGACAATCTCTTACAACCAACCTTACTATAACGTGTTATATGTATGTGTGCGTGTAACATGTCTGTGTGTGTCTTGTTATTGCATTCAATCGACATAATTGAAAAAGCAATTCCGTTAATTTGATCCCAACGGAAAATGGTGACCCAGCCGGGAATCGAACCCGGGACCTTACAATGTAAGATCAGGCGACCTAACCACTATGCCACCGGGCCGTGTTTGTGCTGTTGAACATTAAGGAGTTCCCTCGTTGGAAGCCAACCCTGGGTGAAACAGCCCTGTCATTAAAAAACTTAAAACGGGTTATCATAATTGAATACGTGTACAAAAAATCGTTTATGTGATGATGACCTTCGAGTAGTCCCCTAGTCTGGAGCCGATCCTGGGTGCAGCAGCCATGTCACTGTGAAATTTAGAACGGGCTATCATAACTGAATGCGTATACAAAATTGTTCGTGGAAGAGTATCATCGTCGGGAGCCGATCCTGGGTGTAGAATCAGTTCATGTATACTGATAAACTTTCAGCTTCTTCAAAACACTTTAGGGGTGCTATTTCAAATTACACATTTCTTAGTACTCAGCGCCAGGTGTCCCGAAATCCGGACTGCTGACTCTACCCCGATATTTCTATAGGCTTTTACAAAGCTCTTGCGCGTTTTTGTCGCTGCCTCTTGGAATAATACTCTTTGTTGGGGGTAGCTCGAATGAAATGAAGCGGTTTTCATTAAGTGGAAAAAGCATTTTCCATATTTTATATAATATGGCGAAGGCCGGCGGAAGTTCAATATTAATTCCATCCACCCGGAGGCTACACTCGAATAATTAGGAGAGGACTGGAGAGAAACGATGAAGTGGAGGGGGGGGGGGGTTGGTAATCGTATATAGACCACCGCTTCCGCTTTGGCCGAGACAAAATGATTGATTAGAAAATATGATGAATCACATGGAATGAAATATAAATAGACCACATGGTCCAGCCGAGCGGGTCGATCCATTATCGCGGCCGCAGATCGTTTCGCTAATTTAAAATAACACGGTTATTAAGCTGCGTGCGTTGGCAATCACGTAGATGGGGGAAGGGGGGAGTTAAAAAAAAATAAATACGTTATTTGTACGGCGATTTAAGCATCTGCTGGGAGAGGTACACTACACAACCATTGGTCATACAGGATGAGTTTGTAGTATTTTCTATATATGGCGGAATTTAAATATTATTTACGTCGTTTGTGTACAAGAAACGCCCAACGCAATTTCTTTCCAACAACGCATCTGTGTACCTAATTTCAAATCTTTAACTGCAATATTTCGAGATTTAAATAAGACCGATGGTTGACCTATTTCAACTCTTGCCATGACCGAATGATGCCTGCATCATTCATCATCTATTAAGGCTATTTGAGTCTAGAAATAGTCGTAATCGTCTCGGAAGCGGTCAAGTCGTATTTATCCATCTTTATCTCAAAAAAATTTTTAGCTTCTTCACAATACTTTCCCTCTGATGAGAAAGTAAAAATATATGAATAAGAACTATAAAATAAAATATAACAATCGAAAATTAGTTAATAGTAAAAACACATTTTTTAAACAAGCTTTTATTAAAATGCTCTGTCCCGAGCCAACCCTGGATGCAGCCCATGTCATAGTGGAACTTATAACGGGCTATTATAAATGCTAAACAAATTCTGCGGCTGCGTGGCCAACTTGGCCAAGATGAAACTAAAAATTCTAATGGAAGAAAAAAACGCTCAAGAAGCAGCAAGTCACAGGCAATTAGGATGAGACCTAGACGCAAAAAGCCAAAAGGTAAATCCCGAGCGCGTGACGTCATTACGAGGTAGGGATTTTACGATAAGGAGCTTATCACCAGGCAATGGACGAGCTTACCTAACCTTTCAAACGATTACTATACTCCCGTTATTTTACAGGTCTATCAGTTTCATTTCAGATGGTCAGCCCATGAGAAAGGATAATTTTCAATAACAAAGATACAAGGGAAATCAAATATAAACGGTATATATATTTTTTTGAAATTTATTGATTAATAATATACACAAGTGAACACTTTAGTTCTTCTCTACATATCTTCTTGCAAGCTCCACATACGTTTGCCAACGATTTGAAGGCTGCAATATCTCCTTCTTATAAAAAAAAATAGGTTGAGTTGTGAGCCGATTGCGCACGTGCTCCTCGACTGGGGGACTCCTCAACGGTCAACATCACAGAAACGAAATTTTGTATACGCATTCATTTATGATAGCCCATTCTCAGTTTCATCATAACATGGCTGCTGAGCCCAGGGTTGGCTCGGGAGAGAGCATTTTAATAAAAGCTTGTTTTTCAAAATGTGTTTTACAATGTTTCAAAATGTGAAACAATTTAAAGCTTAAAGTCGAGCGATCGAACGCAAACATTATAGTTTTTTAGTATCGTTGTTGAGAGTATTCATAGATGATCATCTTAGTTGGCTGGTTGGTTCAATGGAGGTGAATTCCCTTGTAAGGCCTGGTAATGTAGGAACCATTTCACGGTTTATTCGATGTCGTATACAAGATGACGTCACGATAACATCATTCTATATTGCTTTTTACTTGATATTCTAGCGTGGAATGCGAAAGTAATTTTAGTTTCACCATTTTACAGGTGATACGACATTGCGGTGATGAATGACATCCTAGCATTTAACATATTAGCAGGATGCAGAACGAATGAATGAAAAACTCTTTATTGCACAATTAAAAGAAGGTACAATGGCGGACTTATTGCTATTATAACAATATCTTCCAGACAACCAACATGCTGATGTGAAAAGAAGGGTAAGCGAAAGTTAAAGTACAATAAGATACAATAAAATATAAAATGAAATTTTAAATTATAGCAAATATTATGCATTGTATGCGTATCTAAAGCCGAAATCATATAAATAAATATTTTTTTTATATATACTTACATATATAAACAAATCCATATATACATACATATATTAAACTGTAAAATAAACTACCAAAACAAGGTAAGGAATTGGAAGGGATGTTATTATTTTTTTAATTTGTTGAGTGGGGCTTTTTTAAGGTCTTTATGAGCCTTGTAACACTGCGACCATTGCTGATCTATTGTGTTCGCCACCTACTATAGTTCTGTGCTAAGCCTCGTGTCATTTAAGAACCGCAGCAGGTTTTTGGCGCCAGATTGTTTTACCTCCTCAGGTTGGAGGTAGTGACCACCCAAGTGTTTGTATCTTTTACGCATCAGCGGGCCACACTCGCACATGAGGTGCTGGGGAGTTTCCTCTGCCCCTTGGCAGAACCTGAACATTTTTGTGTCTCTGAGCTTGAGGTTGAACATGTATTTGTTCAGGCCACAATGCCCCGTGAGCGCCCTCACCAGTATGCGTAGATTGTTCCTATTTAGCGATAGAGCCTCACGGGTCATCTTACGGTCGTAAGCCTTAATTAGCGCTTTGGAAGGGATAACGACTGTTGCGTAGCAACAATTCTATGTGAAGCCGATTAGTTTATTACAAAGAGGCAGCGTGTTTAATACTGCCCGACTTGTAAAGTCGACATCGACGTTCTCCGTTCTCCTAATAATGATATTTTTTATTAAAATTGCTTATTTCTCCGTACTAATTCACCCGCCACAATCATGTCACTAATTAATATCGGAATAAATATGATTTTAATAGAACGAAAAATACTAGGAATTGGCCCACAGGGGGGAGATTGGATTGGCACGGGGTGTAGGGGGGGGGGGGGGGGGGGGGGTAGGGGGGGGGTGTGAGTGAGGAGGGGGGATGAGGGGCTTTTATACTTGCCGTTTTTTTAAAATTATTTTGAAGACGTAATTCAGATATTTATTCGTTTAAAATACTTTTCAAATAAATTCATTCAAAATACATTTGAAAGACTACGTCAAACTAATTCTTTAATTTTAATTCCATCTTTAGTCTATTTTTCAAAATGATTTTTTAAATACCTATTAGTGCTCAATTTGATTTATTTTTGTTTATTATTTAAATTATATTCAAAAATGTGCATAGGTAAAATATTTTTCTGGTACGCCTTCCTTAGTACAGGCCAACGCCTAGTTAGGCGCCGTTGACGTAGTGATTACGATGCTGCAATGTGCTTTCTTTTTTGCTACTGATACAAACACTAATATTTTGTAATGCTGTAGGATTGTATATCTCGTGCTTCACTTATTAATTTAAAAAATCTGAATATTGGGTTGTTGAGGTTGAAGTTGAGGTTTATAACACACTTTACGATGTATTTAAAAAATCGATTTTTAGGCATCTGGGGAAGGTGAAGGTGGAAAGAGGAAAATAAACCTGTGTGTTCCTCCTCTCACTATGTGCATGTAGCCAGACTACGTACGCCCTATACCAGGCCAGACTTTTATATTATTAAAAAATTGACGGACGTGCGGGATGATTTTCTGGTAGATAAGAGCCGTTCGAGAAATTGGATTGGAAAATGATTGATTGCATTGCCAATTCAGCGCGCTTGCTAACTTTATTGATGGGAAAGCAAGTTGAAATTGATTCTGGCGGGAGGAGACGATAAGACGGCTTTAAAAAATAATTGCCGCAGCATTCGCTCGCTTATTTTGTTCCCAAAGTCATGCAAAGTCAATCAGTGCAGGCGGTGGATAATGAAACCCTGGAAACTATTCAGCTTCCCTGCACCAGAGAAGACAACTATTATTATGATCAATCCTCATCTTAGATTTGTACGAAAAAGTACACAATTATGGATTTTACTACATGCCTGGGGCGTTACGCGTATGTCCAGGCAGTATCAAGTGCCTTTTACATTCCTGTCAAGGAAAGTATTGTGGACGCACTTCTGTGTGTATTCTCCGACGATAGCGCCGAAGCGCTTCATCCGATTGAGCTGAACTTTGGCATGCAGGTATCATTTGGTCATCGCATAAGCTGAAAAGATTGTGGTTGAAATCCGTCCACCCAGGGTTGGCTCCCGACGAGGGAACTCCTCGACGGTCAACAGCAGAAACTTAAAATTTTGTATACCCATTCAATTATGATAGCCCCTTCCAAGTTTTACTATTACATGGCTGATGTACCCTGGATTGGCTCCCGACGAAGAACTTTCTCAAAGGTCCACAGCAGACACAAAATTCGAAAAGTCGAAAGGTCGAAAAGTCGAAAAAGTCTGAAAAGTCGGGAAAGTCGGAAAAGTCGAAAAAGTCAAAGTCGAAGTCGATATTTGAGGTTAAAGGGTGGCGCTAGGTTGGGGGTAGGGGGTTGTGGTGGGATTTATGATATTATTATTTGGATGAATTAAGTTCCTGGCTACTTGACAGGAAAGTGTTGGGGTGACACAACCGATTTTTTAAATACATTATTATAGCAAAATAGTATCTAGAGCACAAGCAGAATGTTAAGGTATACTGCTGTAATGAAGTAACATACGTATTTTATTGTACTTACATACTAATGTCTGGAGGAATCAGCATTATTGTAAATGTATCCTTACTTACGTAGCTCGAAACAACCTATGACACGTGTGTAAAACCTATGAAAAAAGAAACAACCTATAAAACAAAGGCCCTGTTTGTTTACAAGCACCATGTTTAAATATAAGTTTCTTCGTGTCTGTTGTTAATTTTTCGTGATAATTAGCAATGTCAGTAGGATAATTTTCGATTTCAGGATTTTCGATTTTTCTTATTTTTCTCAACAGGGATTGCGTATACAGACAGCATGGACTGTTTCATCGTATGAATTAACATGACGGGTAACGGTGTTGGCGTACTGCAATGCCCATCACTCTCTTTGGGAAAGCAAAGACACCAACAGAAGGGGAGAGTCCTTAGCTGAATATCTATTTCAAACAAACCTAAACATTATAAACAGAGGTAGGGAACCTACTTTTGTAAATTCTAGGTACCAAACTATAATAGACATTACCTTGGCAACGGACGCGGCGGCCAGTTTGATTGAGGGATGGCACATATCAAACGAGCCATCGTTTGCAGATCACCGCCGCATCTGGTTTCAAATACGGTACAAGCTAACAGACCCTGTCCCATATCGTAACCCCCGTAAAACAGATATTACAAGGTACACAAATTTACTAAACAAAGCGTTAGGAGACAAACAACCTACTAACGCAGCACTTAGCACAGAAAACATAGAAACAAACGTACAGATCCTACATAACTACAACCCTTTTAAGTAATTATGAACTGGCATGTCCTGTTGTAAAACCTAAATACCCAGGAAAAAGCTCTTGGTGGGGGCCAGAGCTGGAAAGGCTTCGTCGAGGACTCGGGACACTCTTTAACCGAACAAAAAATACCAGAACCAATGAGGACTGGAATAAATACAAAACGGCACAAAAACACTACAAGAAGCGGATCAGAGTCCGGAGAACAGAATCCTGGCACAACTTCTGTAGTAGCATAAACTCAACGAACCAAGCCGGAAGAATAAAGAAAATCCTAGTTAAAGGTAAGCCCAACCTCCTAGGCTCCCTAAAAAAGGAAGACGGCACTTACACAAACACAGATGTAGAAACCAGCTCAGTCCTAATGGAAACACACATTCCTGGATGCCAAATCACAGAAGATCCTGAGTGGCCAGACGAAAACTACAGCGCACCAACAACCCAAGAATGGGAAGTCGCAAACAAGATAGTAACTGCGGACAAAATAAAATGGGCCCTGAAAAGCTTCAAACCCTTCAAATGCGCAGGGCTGGATGGCATTTTCCCAGCATTACTACAATGGCAACCGAACCATGCAACAAAATACCTACTACCAATCTATAGGGCCTGCATAGCCTTCAAATAGATTCCAAAGGCATGGAGAGAGGCAAAAGTAGTCTTCCTACCGAAACCAGGAAAGGAGGACTACTCACACGCCAAATCCTTCAGACCAATCAGCCTAACGTCTTTCTTACTAAAGACGTTAGAAAGACTAATGGACCGTCACCTACACCCACAACAACAAGCCTACACAAAAGGCAAATCAACAGAGTCGGCACTACACACGGCACTACACACAGTTGTATGGTGGCCCAGAACACAACTGACCACAGTAAAAGCGAGACTCCAGAGCCTGCAACGCTTAGCGTGTGTAGCGGCTACTGGATGTATGAGAACCACACCATCAGCCGCACTAGAGTACCTCCTAAACATGAGACCTCTGGACCTTGTCATCCAAGAGGAGGCTAAGGCAGCCGCTCAAAGACTAAGAGCAAATGGACTGTGGAAACAAAACACAGAAACACCACACTCAAAAATTTTGAAACGGGTTCTAGAAGAAATACCTCTTCTGGACGCACCCATGGACAGGATAATATGCCATCATGTCTTTGATCGAAGATACAATATCCAACTCATTGCAGAACCAGCAGATCACTCTGGTACAAATGAAGTAAGGATATACACAGATGGCTCCAAAACCACTCAAGGTACCGGAGCCGGCGTCTTCCTAAAACATCAAAATATCAACTACCCTAGGCAACTTAAATACGATCATCCAAGCAGAATGCATTGGCATCACCAGAGTAGCACAGGCAGTTGCAGCAAACGATGTCGGAGACCTAAGCTTGAAACTTGTCTCCGACAGTGCCTCCGTGCTACAAGCGCTAGCAAAAAATACTAACCTCTGTCTTTGTACTGGAATGCCACAATGCGCTTCAATCCATTGCAAGGTCAAATAGAGTGACCCTGCAATGGATTAAAGGGCACAGCGACTCACTGGGCAACGACGCGGCAGACGAACTGGCCAAAAGGGGATCAAAGGAAATAGTATATGGACCGGAACCCTTGATGCCCATACCCCATGCCCAAATAAAAACATCGCTACGCAGGAACACCGACGAAACCCACCTTAAAGAATGAAAAAAAACGCAGGATGCAGGCAAACAAAGAACGCGGTTCCGGAAGCATCTAAAAAACTTGCCCGCAACCTCACCAGATTAAAAAGGGACAAAATCCGTAAAATCATAGGTACTATGACAGGCCACTGTCCCCTTAACAAACACCTGTTTACCATAGGTGTGACAGACAGCCCTGTATGCAGAGGATGCATGGAGGAAGAAAAAACGCCACAGCATGTGCTCATGGAATGTAGGAGCGTGGCAGAGCAACGGGCAAGAATACTACAATCTCCAGCATCTGTCCCGGAGGCCTGTAGCAACCCAAACAGGCTGCTAACCTTCTGGGACAGCCTGGGTTGGCTGAAGTAACATAAATAGAAACATGAGCCACGCACAACGGCCCAATCAAGAGGCCAAGTGCGGGAAATAGCCCAGACAAACTAACTAACTAACGGTGTGGCTTGACGGTATTTACTATGTGGAACCATTCCAGTAATGATACTGCTCTACGCTGTATTGTAGTAATTTATACGAATAGAATAAGAAAGTATACTGCCATAATGAAGTAATAGAGGAACTGTACCGAATATGGAAGAGTGCCATAATATGGAAAATTCGCTTAATTTTTGTTAGTGTACGTCGCACATGCGTATTTTTGTGTGTAATGCAACCCCCTCCAGCCATCGCCGGCCGGTTTGCATCCGCACACCGAACGCAAAGGACGCGAGTCAAAGTTGGAGGACCGTTTCGCTCATGTTCCATACGAAAAACACGTAAGTCATTAGACTTTGATTCCTGCATGTTTTTGCTTAATTTTATGTTTGTATTTATGTATGATTTTCAATGTTATACACTGTTTTGTTGTATCGCTTTGGATCTATTTTTTGTATATTTTTTTGTTCAGGAAGCTTGTGGTCCTAATACAGAAAGTGACTATGGGCCTAATATGGAATACTATTCCATAGATAGTAGGATCATTATTAAATATTTTCAGAATTGCTACTTTTTTTTATAGGTAATAATCAGTGCGTCAATATGGAGCCCACAAAGGAAAATCGGAAACTGTAGAACAAAGCAGCTATGAAAAACGCAACTGATGCGGAAAAAAACAAACAAATGGGTTTCAAGAAAGCTGCCAAAGTGTTTGATGCACCTTGCGCTACTTTGTTTCAGCTAACGGCTATAAGGAATTGATTTGTTTCATTTACTAAATAAAAAAAAAAATATTTTTAATTATAAAAAAATGTGCATTCCACATGAGGAACCCTTTTTTCACCCCTAATTTTTGCTATTTTTTATGCTTTATTTTACATAAATAAATTAAAGCAAATTTAAAGGTTTCGAACTTTATTCTGTAATGTTGGATTATATTTCCAAGAGATATAATCCAGCGATTAAAAATGTTGAGTAAAATATGAAACTACATTTTTTTACAGGTTTTTTAAAGATTGCCTTCCATATTCGGTACAGTTTCTCTATACTTATTTTAATGTACTTACTTAAATTCTAATATCTGGATGGATCAGTATTTTTTGTAGGTGTATCCGTACTTACGTAGCTCGCAACAACCTATGATATTGTTTCAATATTTTGATATTGCCGTCTTTTTCCGAAACGATGGCACAACAAAACGTAATGTTATTTCATTGCGTTGCGACCTCAAGTTCTTGCTTCTAACAGGGCATCATAGCATTGCATAAGTAAGAGATAAAGAGATAACGAGTATTTATTTCCGTTATAACCATTAATATTGTGTAGAAATGATATTTAATTAGTCTAAAACTAGTTACTCAATTTATAAACTAATCATATTATAAACAGATCATATTATAAACTAAACTCAATTTAACATAGATAATATAAAGTTACTCCAAACTTTCCAATTAACAAAAACAAATGCTATAAAATAACAATTTACAATAAAACAACAGTAGGTAAATAAAAATATTAAAACAAATTGGTATGTAGCATGCTGTTTCCACAATATTTTAAAATGTCGTTATTTTAAAATATATAATTATTAAAAGCATATACACCAGGGTCGATCTCTTGAAAACATCGAAGTTTTTAATCGCCTTTAATCTGTAAAGCAATTTAAAAATTGAGACCTATGTATCGACTAATTGCCTGGAACTTGACAGTACGTGCTAGTAGTAAAGTTGTAAGTCCTAAGGTTGTAGTAAGGTAGTGTAGTCGCACAGTATACCAACCAGTAGCTTTACTCTCGAGCTACAGGGCATTGCAGGAAGAGGGTGCGAGGTGTGTGGGCTGAGGGGTACGTCCCGATGAACGGCTTTGGTTATATTTACGCGCAGGTAAAGGCTGGCGACATTTTCGAGCGTTTGGATACCTGCGTTGGCCGAGTAGCGGGACACTGGCGACCATATCCGAGCCCTTACGAGTCGTGAAGTATTCGCTTTGACTTCAATTGTGTTCTAAAAGAAGTCTGGTATACTGTGGTAGTAGTAAGGTTGTAAGTCGAAACATGAATCGTGTTGAAGCTACAGTATACTATCATTTTCGAAATAATCGTAAGGAACATCAACATGGTAATACATATAATCGAGTGACGAAGTTTCAGCAAAATTCCTTGTAATTCAACAAAATTACGATTGGAACATCGTCATTCTATGACCATGACCTTGACATTAATTTCCATGACCATGCTAAATCAATATTTTAAATATAATTATAAGTTTAATTTGATTTCGCTTATCTATTTTATATTTCATCATATTTTGTATTTTTCATTTTAATATTATGTGCACATGAATAAATCTTTGCCCTACATAGAGTTTTCCTTGGTACGGGCTATGGCCAAGTTGGGCAGATTATGCAACTAATCTATTTATAAATTTATGTTTTTGAATGAATGAAATTATCATTATTATTCTGTATAGAACCGTAATAACAACATTTTAATGTAATAAGAAATCCAATATTTCTCTCAGTGTACGCCCGCCACAGATTTAGGCAATAAGTCCGCCTGTTGTATGTTTTGTTCTAAAATGTGCTATAAAGAATTTCGATCTATTATAGTGCTTGAATTTTGCGTCATTCGCAAAGAAAATCGCGATGCTCAGTAATGAGGTTTCGTCGGAGAGACGCTATCATAATAGAGATACCCGCAACTACGTGGTCGTGTTCCTCTCGTGGAAAACTTATCTAGCGGGATTCCCAGCTAAAGCTTCCTCCTTGATTAATGAGTGGATGAAATCCAACGGACACCTGGATAATCGGTCGTAGCGGTGCAGCGGCAGTACGTGGGTCAAGCTTAGAGGGGGGTATAATGGAACAAGGCGTGTATGGGGACAAGTTAAGTTTCTGTTGACCACCACACGTGTTGCGAGATATCATGCATATAATCTTGCTCTAATATATTTGCAAGGTTCACACAATTTTATTTTTTATTTTTTTATTTTATTTTAAACCAGTTGATAGGAGTTCCTACACTTGGTTATGTCAAAAGTAATAAAAATAACAACTATAATATAAATACCTATTAAGGTATAAGATATAAACGTCGGTATTGCAAGGTATGAACGTTGAACATCCAAGCGCAGATTTTCTAGGTTATATATGTAGAGGAAACAACATTTTCCAATATTTTCAATCAAAATACGTAATTTCGTAAAATTTTCCATATAATCTAATTTTCTATATAATCCTAAGTACTAAATAATCAAACAAATATTGGATAATTTCACAAATTATCATACGGGAAGATATTTTAAAGAAAAAACACAAATACAAAGAAATCAGTAATAATAATTTTAGTCAATAAATAGTTAGAAGACGAAAAAAAAACGCAATTGTAAAATAGTCAATAATAGAAAGAATAAGGAATAATAATAGTCAAGTAGGTCAATAGAGCTGCGAAAAATTGATATTGTCGAAATCCTCAATGCTATAAATGGGGTTTTTAGTCAAAATACCGTGTACCTCTTTCTTAAAGTGAACCTCCCCAAGGCCCCTGATGTGTAATGGAAGTTTATTGTAGAATAAGTAAGATTGGCAGATAAAGCTATTCCGAACCTTACTCAGACGCACCTTAAAATGACGCAAGTCCTCTTTATTTCGCGTATTATGCGAATGAATATTTGAGTTAGTTGAGGTAGTCTCGATATTTTTGATAGTCATATAGTCATTATAGTCAATGCACCTTGCGAGACAATTTATGTCAATCTTACTTATTCTACAATAAACTGCTATTAAGGAGTCTAGAAAAGGTTCTCTTTAAGAAAAAGATACAATGTAATTTGATTCTTCTTCTTCATCATCATCAGCGCGCATTCGCCCACCGTTGGGCATACGCCTCTCCAATCACTCTCCATCCGGATCGGTTGTCCGTTTCCCTCATCCAGACAGCTGTCTCCTTGATATCATCGGACCATCGGGCCGGTGGTCTGCCCACACTTCTTCCGCCTAGCCGGGGTCTCCACTCCAAAACGCGCTTGCTCCACCGTTCGTCGTGTCGTCGGGCCACGTGGCCGGCCCAAGCCCATTTCAGCTTGGCCACTCTTTGACCCACGTCGACCACCTTCGTGCGCTGTCTGATAAGCTCCTTTCGGACTCGATCGCGCAACGATATGCCGAGCATGACTCGCTCCATGTTACACTGCACCACCTTAAGCTCGTGGATCATCCCAGCAGTCAGTGTCCATGTCTCACAAGCATACGTCATAGCCGGTAACACGCACTGATTATACACTTTTGTCTTGAGCGATTGGGGAATTCTGGACTTCAGCACGAAACTCAGCTTAATTTGATTAAAAACCCAATTTAGAGAATTGGGAAATTTGACAATATTGACTTTTCGCATTTATTTTAACTTTCTGGACTATTTTTATTCTTTATTCTTTCTATTATTGACTATTATATAATTGTGTTTTTTTGTTCTGACTATTGACTATTGGTTTTTATTATTTTTACTGATTTTATAATATTTGTCTTTTTTCAATTATTTTCCCATATGATAAATTGTGAAATTATTCAATAATACTTTTTGATTATTAGTAATATTGTCCATATAATGACTTTGGAATTTTTGTAAGAATTTAATAGAAAATATTGAAAATTTTGTTTCCTCTATATAATTTAAAAAATCTTCGCTTGAATGTTCAACGCTCCTACCTTATACCTTTTAATACCAACGTTAATACCTTATTATTTAGGCATATATATATACATATTGTGTTGTAATTTTCGTTATTTTTTTCATAAACAATTGTAGGAACTCATATCAACTGTTTTATTAACTAAAATAATAAGAAAAAAATGGATCCTGGTAAAGTCCGTGACTTGATCTTCTAGACAAGGTTAAGGACAGACTGATCTCACGTACACAACGGATGCAAAGCATTATGGCATCTTGTCACGATGAGGAAATCTAGGGAATCACATTTCCTCGCGTGGAAAGGCCGTCGAAACATATTGCTCGATTTAATCGATATAAATCGATACGAGACTAGGTTATATCGAAATGACAGGTCTGCGGCATCCAGGGTTGGCTTGGGAACTCTTCAAAGATCAACAGCGCAAATACGAAATTTTGTATACGCATAAAATTATGATAGCCCGTTCTAAGTTTCACCATCAAACGGCTGATGCACTTATAAAAAAAATAAGTTGTTTTTTTGTTAGTATTTGGTATAATATTATATTGCATTACATTATTAATTGTATTTAATGTAATAGAAACATAACACATTAAGTTAATTTCTACCTACATATCTTACTCAATGTTTTTTATCCATCCAAAACTAAATGGTGAGACTCGATTTAATTCTTCAATAATACAATAATACATATACATAAGCATTCTTCTTTTAAATATTAATAGAATGATCAATTTAATCATATCACAATTGTAAATGTAAGTTTTACTATGTCTATACAACTATGTATTAGTTTTTAAGGAAATTATGATTTGATTTGAGACACATATATCATAAAAGGTCTTTACAAGTGGAGAAGGTCAATTGCTTTTTCATCTGTATTAGTTTTTCCCAACTGTAGAACTTTTCCGAACGTGTGGCAGGGCCTTCTAGGTGCCTTGCATAATAAACATTTTATATGCAGGGTGGCGCCGCGGTGCCGTTCCTTATGCCGGGGCATAAGCTCGCCATCTTAACGCCTCGCCGTATTATATCGGCGGAGAAAGAATCGGTTAAATGGGGCGGAAGCAGGCCCACTGCTGCTCTCGAGGTGCTCTACTCATTTGGAGCATGTTCGGGAATTGAGTCGATATGACGGTGGAGAATATTGGCTACCGCAAATGATAAGGACACCAAAAGTAGGACAAGGAAGCAGTTGAACAGCTTGAAGTAGATACGTTTTAAGTTATATAAATTAGAAACATAATACTATAGATTATAGGTAGTGTCCGATTCATTGTAATGGCCTTGAGGTAAGAATTTAAGAATAAGTTTATACATATATGTACGAGGATGCTATTTTAAGTAAGCGGAATTAGGCAGTAAGGACAGTAAAAAAAATCGGTTGTGTCACCCCAAGACACCCCAAACCCCTAACCCTAACCGCCTCCTAACTCCACCCCCCCAACCACACACCCCCAAATTTCCCCCCAACTCCTCCACCACCCCCAACAATATTTCAACAAATTTTCAACTCGACATGACATCACGTATTTCCTTTATTATCATATATTGTGTGTAATTGGGATAATATATAATCGGTTATCATTTCTATAATTATTTCTATATTCTATTAGTTTAATACTGGCACAATAAACAAAATATTACAGAAAACAATATGTTTTATTGTGAAAAATTAAGTTTTTATTGATTGAAAAAATAAAGGTAGAAGTTAAAAAAAAAAAATAACTACCTATCTTTCAGTATAACAAAATTGCACGATTAATGTGATTAATCGACCGAATAAATTTCTCCAGGTTTACCAGCTGTTCACCGGTTATTTACATATACAAATGTATATTGTTACTTACCGCGTATAATTTGGCAAATTACGTAGTCGTACTATACATACCTAAACATACTACAAAAAAATAGTTATCCTTATCTTAATCTCAAGCATATTAATATTATTGTAAATTTCCTATATTCGCTTTTAAATAACCGGTTATTTTTAAATAATCGGCCAATCTAGAAAGCCATCTGCGTCGCGCTCTACAATAATACACATACACACGCATTGCCCGTGCTACACACACGGGCGTGCCCAAAGCTAGATATTTATGTATCGTATTGTATTATTATCGTATAGTATAATTTATAGTAGAATGCATCGTAGCGTATTGATATTTATCGTATTGCTCTAGCTGCAGCGATCTTCAATGATACGAAAATTGAAATTCTGGCGTCACAAAGGTGTTCCAAATTGGTATATCTAAAAAAAAAAAAATATTATTACATTAAAAAATCATTTGTGTCACCCTAAGACTTTCCCGGCAAGCCAGCAGACAAGGTCTCCCCCCCCCCCGCGCCAAATACCTCTACCTCCAACCCCTCAACCGCCAATCCCCAATCCCTCAAAATGCCCAACCCTTAACCCCACCAGCCCCTTTCCCTTGCCAACTTCACCCTTTCCCCCCGCCAACTCCCCCGTTAACCTGCATGCGCGAACAGCCCATCGCCGATCCCCCTCCCCCAACCGACAGTGGTTGTGCCAAGTGATAGTGATAGTATTTTTTATGACAAATTTAGTATTTTTGTAGTATTTCTGTGGTATTAAAATGGCTATTTTCCATCATGATGTAGTATTTTCATAAATCCTGCGGTTTTTTGAGTCGCCTGTATGAGAGTTATACCAATCAAATTGTATGTGGTTTCAGCCCAACGACGCATCTGTGTACTAAATTTCAAGACTATAAGTCTGATATTTCGAATTTGAAATGTGACTAGTGCGCTTCCTGATGGACCGATTTCAATCTCAAACTTTTCGATTCTTGCCATGACCAATGGATGCCTCTGTAGAGACTACGTCACAATGTAATATTTGATTTGCAACGCCAAATAACAATTCAAACGTTCCCACCGCAGCATGTTGCCACTGCATAAAAAAACAGAGTCAGATTTCGGATATACATCGCTGTAAACACCAGACGAATAGTGCATCGCTGAAGGGGCAATATTATCGGACGCGTCCGTAAGCCGCAGCTTATGGACGCGACTGAAAGGTTATCTGTGTCATGAATTTCTATTGAGCCTTGCACATTATCGGACGTCACCTTGAGGCTTCGGACGTCCGATAGAAATCTGGCAAGCCACGTCCCAAACGACTGTGCGACTGTTCAGTCGCGTCCATAAGCCGCGGCTTGCGGATGCGTCCGATAATATGATTGCCCCTTCACTCCTCAGTAGTGAATAAATCTTCAACCAGATAACATATCGCGTTTCACTTACGCTGAAGCCGCGCCGCGCCCGCGCGCAACCCCCGCGAGTGAAAAAAAACAAATATTAATTAGGGTTGGACCCATAAGGGCCCATACGCACCCTAAACCTGCATGCCGAAATTCAGCTCAATCGGATTAAATATTTTGGCGCTATCGTGTAGGAATACACACAGACAGGCAGCCAAACAGATAGACAGACCGGCAGACAGACAGACAGACAGACACTTACATAGACTCACAGATAGGCTCCAGTCTGTAAATGGTCTTAATCGTATCTGAAAGGTTGGGGGTGGGGGGAGTAAAAATGGATATATCTGTCTTCATCCCGATTTTTTTAGAGCGTTTACAATACATTCCCTCTGCTGGGAAATTAAAATGACAAAAACACAATAATTTATTTTAAAAGCGATCTTCCAAAAGGAAAAGTAAAATTGGGAGATTTTCGAATTTATCTGTTTAAAAAGTGACGCCGACGCCGGATGAGTGAATAATGCAGGCGACTTGTTAACGCCTCGCGCCCCGCCGGATAATGATTTTGGCGCGGTTTTGCCGCGTGCCGTCTTCGTCCTCGGACGGAATATTAAGCAGTTCTCCTCCGCCGCCTAAGGAATTCCTCCCATTTTCGAGTTTATTAGGCAATTTTCGGCCCCCGGAAAGTATTTGCGCATTTAAATTTCGCGCGCTTTATTGTATTTTTTTGTCTTCGGCTGTTATTTCGCCACGGAGCGCGGCGTCGTCGTCGCCTCT
The DNA here is from genome assembly GCA_944548615.1 of Micropterix aruncella. Classification (NCBI taxonomy): domain Eukaryota; kingdom Metazoa; phylum Arthropoda; class Insecta; order Lepidoptera; family Micropterigidae; genus Micropterix; species Micropterix aruncella. The sequence goes on from OX155961.1 coordinate 30,562,275, forward strand.
GCTTTCCAGTCGAGAGATTTACATTTCGGCCTTTTTCCAATTAGCGACGGGGAGCGCGTGACGCTAGAGCGGTTTAAGCAAAAGAACCACTGTAAAATGTACCTAACACCAGTGTTCTGCATGGTCGTTCCTGGATCTATCGCCTATTGTAATCGACATACGATTTCATTCAGATAGCTTTCAGTTAGAACGTGTTTTAAAGAAGACGATATGCAGCATCGTTGCATAATGTTTCATTGCCTAGACAACATGTATAACTCATCTATAGTAGATTGTATCACAAGGGAGCAAAATAATATTTCTACGGCGAGGGCGCTTTTTTGAATCCAGAGCGAAGTGAGGGATTCTTTAGTAGAATCCTGAACGTAGCGAGGGATTCAAAAAAGCGCCCGAGCCAAAAATATTTTGCGCCCGAGTGACACACTCTACTTTTCATCATCCTCTATGAGAAAATAAAAGGCGCCTCATATTTTATTGTAATATTATTATTTAATAAAACATAGAATATCAACTTGAAATTAAATACTATCTAATAATAAAACAACTAAACACTTATATTTACATTTGAGACATTTTCGCAATTATGAATATTTATTGTTACAGTTTTATTAGGAATTGAGATTGTTGTAGATTTCATATTCTGCGTGTTTGAAATAATGTCCGAATCTGGCTCATTTTGAGGAAAATGTGACGGTGAATCTCGTTGTTTGGATGTACATAGATGGGCGCGGCGATAGTGGCATTTGTTCGCGCGTTTTTAATTTCATTTGTTTTTTTTTATTCAGCCGGCGGCGCGACTAGGGGCCGTCGTACCAGCCAGTCTTTATTCAAACAATATTTGCGTTCGATTTCTTCGGCGCTAAAGACTAAGATGTTCCAAATTCGAAAAGTGCGCCGCAAAGATAAATTGCGGCGCACTTATTCAAAAAGTGAGCCGCAAAGATAATTGCGGCGCACTTATAAAGTTTCTTATAGAAAACACCACTTTTGGGCGCACTTAAAGGCGAACCAAGTCGTCCTTTTCGAATAGATAGGATGAAAAAGATAATACTGATTCATCCAGAAATCAGTATGTAAGTGCATTTAAATGTGTTACTTCATTACGGCAGTATACATTCCCATTCCACGGTGGGCCGGCCAAAGGTTAAAACCCCCTATAAGTCATTGTCAAATATTGACATTCCATATAGCGCGATGTCATCACTAAGACTGTACCTACCTAGGGATATAAATAACAGCGCTATTTAGGGGTATACATATCAGGCTAAATAGCGCGGCACGCTCGACCGGTCCGAGCAAAATAACCACTGTGAAACGTACCTAACACCAGTCAGTGTTTTGCATGGCCACTTGGAGTTGTCAACTACAACGGGCGTACCCGATACCCCAGGAAGTTAAATTACTGGAGCAGTCAATTACAACGGGCGAATCCTTCACCTCAGGAAGTTTTAACAACTGGAGATATCAACTACAACCGGCGAACCCGACACACCGGGAAGTTATAACAACTGGAGCTGTCAACTACAACGGGCGAACCCCTCACCCCAGGAAGTTTTAATAACTGGAGATGTCAACTACAACGGGCGAACCCGTCACATCAGGTAGTTTTAACAACTGGAGATATCAACTACAACTAGCGAACCCGACACCCCAGAAAGTTTTATCAACTGGAGATGTAAACTACAACAGGTAAACCCGACACCTCAGGATGTTTTAACAACTGGTGATGTCAACTACAACGAATGAACCCGACACACCAGGAAGTTTTAACAACTGGAGCTGTCAACTACAACGGCATCCTTTGCCCGGCTGTTCACCCGGTAGAGAGTACCTGATTGGTCCTTTCAAGAACAGTTACCGTAAGGTTAACAACTACCCCCGCTCTATAGGAAACAATACTGTTTCCAGACTCCCCTGGCTGTCAGTCGAGATGCACAAACGATTGGGTGACGCCGCACGGTGCGCAAACCGTCCAGAACCCTAAAATTGACTCCTAAGGGAAACTGGCTCGCAGGCCAGAGTCCTACCCGGGCTCGCACTTCTGCGTGGAGGCCGCCGGATGGGTGTTGAACCGCGCGTTTGCTGACCCTACACACATGGTTCTTAGCGGCCTAACTGCAACAGGGTGCATTAGCTCCCTTTCTCCCAGGAAGTTTTAACAATATTGATCGTTTTGTCTCCCGTGAGGTGAGCGTAGGAGACTTTGGGACGATACAAACCAACCGTCCAGCAAAGCCACGAACCCGCCAGAGACCAACGCCTTACGGCGAGGCACTAGGAAGGTAACCCAGCGGGTCATATCGCTCCCTGGCTACCAGTTTTGGCAAGATATCTCCGTCCGACTGGTTATGGGCTTGAGGTTGCTTGCGCGGTATTTTCAGCGATGATTCAGTTTAAATCTATCTCGGACCAAGACGTATTTTGCCCAGCTCTGAATTCGGGATCAGGTAGACGACTGGTCTATTCAAGAGTGAAAGATGGCAGGTTAACATCCACCGCCGTGCCTTAGGAAACAGTATAATTGTCATTTACTTTCTTGGGCTAAGGGAACGTCTTGTGAACGCGCTAAAAAAATCGATATCAAGACTTAAATATCCATTTTCACCTCTCCCTGTCTAGATTGAAGTCTGGCTTTGAGTCTCTGTGTGTGTGTATGTGTGTGTGTGTGTGTGTTTCTGTGAGTGTGTGTGTGTGTGTATATGTGAGTCTGTGTGTATTCCTTTACGATTGCGCCCAAACGCTTCATCCGATTGAGCTGAAATTTTGCATGCAGGCATAATTTGTTTAGGGCAAGAGTTGACAAATATTTAAAATCGGTCGACCACGGGAGGGAGCGCGCTAGTCATACTTTAATCTTGAAATATTGGACTAAATTCGGTACAATGCTTCGTAGGGCCGAAGCCACATTGTGAAGTTTTGGTTGTAATGTCTCTCATACAAGCGGACATACAAAAAAAACCACCGTATTTAAGAAAATACTACATCATATTGGAAAATAACCACTCAATTACCACGGAAATACTACAAATATTCTAAATTAGCTATCATAGATTTTGACACAATCACTATTACGTGACCAGGAAGCTATCTACAGTGCAACGGTCAAATTATTATACATATTTTTTTATTTTATTTTTATTTATTTATTTTTAGGAAAACCAACAGCTAATTATAATTTAACAAAAAGAGGAGTAGGATAACAGAGAGCCAATTAAAGGTTTTCACGTTTAAGTAACGTTGTAGCAACACAGTTTACTGCAAGTTAAATAAATCATATCAGATTGTGAGAATAATCGGAATCGCAATCGTAAATGCAATAATTTTTCGAAATAATCGTAATCGAAATCGGTAAAGCAATAATCGTTGCATACCTAATTTATCTCGATATCATAAGATTGAGTGTCATTAATTGAGCGTCAAGCGCAGAAACCACGTCTATACTTGCCGCCGAAGAGGCGGTGACTGACGCTTGATCGCAGCGCTGACAAAGAAAAAGCGTCTTGCGCACAGGTTAAACTAGTGCAATAAGGGTGATAATGGCAAATCAGATTTAGCGTAACTCTCAGAGCGCTCTCACGTTTTAATTAATTGTAATTAATTTAGGGCCTAAATAAAAAATGTGGCTAGGTGCTGCCATAGAGAAATAACCAGTCAATATAATGAAATTATAATAAAACACACTCACCGCTTACATTGTAGGAGTAAACGCGCCTGAAAGTTTTCGAAATCAGTTAAAAGTCTTAATGTCCAAAGCAATGAGCAACTTTTTTAAGTCCAAATTTAAATTGTTTTCTTATCAAGGGATTCGCTTAGAAACTTTTTTGAATTATTGCTTATATTTTTCAAAAAACTCATAAAACTAAAATTCTTCAGATATGGTCGTTCCCAGGTATCATGTCGCCTTAAAGAGTGTGTTTGTATTTTATTTGCTTTCAGATAATAAATATTTTGTTTTTGTAGTACTATATTATTTTCTTTTACATGACAACTTAATTGACAATTCTCAAGCCAAAATGTTTAAATGTGAATTAGTATTTTAATATTTTTTTCTATAATACCACGTAAATAAACTGATTGACCTCTATAATAAACTGAATGACCTTGTAGCTGTTTTTCCATTATGTGGTGAGTCTTCCGAAACTGTTCGTATCGATTTTTAGATTTAATTCAATCTTCAGAGCTGGCATACCGATTCCGTAATCTCAAGTTTTGTTTCTTGGATTTTAAAATATATTCGAATTATGCAATAGGATTTATATAAAGTATTGTGTAGTAATTTCTAAATAACCAGTGACAAGGTTTTGAAGATAATATACTGGATTTGGTCTGATTTGATTTGGTCATGTTTCTCAATTCATTGGTTCAAATGAACCGCCTGTAAGGGAGACATTTGCCATATACCATTTTTTTTTCGAACTAAACCGTCACTTTTATGGTTGGTACAAACAAATATGTATAAATCTAGAGTAACTGTTCTTTCCATTGATATCAACAACATAAGTGTTTATTAGTTTAGTTAAATAAAAGTGAATCGAAAACTGTTTCAAGTGTACCCCCCCCCTCCTTCTACTCTTGGACTTGGATGGCACCCAACTAGACAAATTGCACACAATGCTGTAACGCCGTAGTTCGATACAAATCGTACCTTTTTCGATTGTTCAGAGCTAAGTGACTTTAGAGAATAAATGCGCGAGTCTTCCGCGGCAGCCGGAGAAGGTAATCGCTGACTAATGCGATGTTCTTGTGGAATACTCCGAGCAACACTTAAGTTAATGTACCTCTGCGGGCATCGCGCGTACACAACGCGAGGCAGCGGAGGACATTAGGAGAAGCTAGGAGAACATTAACAGCAGCACACGCCAAGAATTCCACGAGCGCCGCTGACTCTTTGCGATAAGATAATGGAAACGCCGCTCCTCGCGCTTTCGTTTTAATATAGAATTTTTCAAATTTTCTTCGAGCTTTCTTGTTTTTTTTTTTAATAAACTAGTTGATAGGTATTCCTACACTCGTTAGAGTCAAAATTAACCAAATTACTACTCGATTACATATTCGAGTAGTCGAGTATATACAGGTGAGACTTTAATTAGTGACCTCCTTGAAATGGGTGAATCAGTACGAGTAAATATGCAACTTTTGATTAAAAATTTTGGGAAAAACATAAAATCTATTGCTATTTCACCTATTGCTAAATCTTTTTTACCAGTAAAGTTTGTTATGTTTTCCAACACAAAAAGTTTTAAAACATTTAAAAAAAATCCTTTTTTCCAAAATATGTATTAAAAGTTGCTTTTTTTGCTCGGACTGATTCACCCACTTCAAGGACGTCACATAATAAAAACTTACCTTTACATGTATAATCCAAAATTACAAAATTACTACTCGAATATGTATATAAATATGTAAATGTACCTTATACATAATATACTCTGTCGTAGATATACGGGGTGTTATTACTGCACGGGCATTTTTTTCTATGAGTGAATCAGTACAACGTGGTAAGTAACTTTTAATGAAAAATTTTGGAGAAAAAAAGAAAATATTTTTTGTTTTTTTTTTAATCTGAAAATTTGAAGAAGTTGACTGTTAAATAAAGCTTTGAGAAGCGTTCGAGCGCGCTGCGCCATCTAGCGGTAGGTAATAAGTCGTAAATAAACAATATCAGCTACATTTTACCAACCGCTAGATAGCGCATCGTAATCACAGCTTTTCATAATATTTAAAAATAAAATTAAAAATAAAATATAAAAAAAACATTTTTTTTGGTTTTTTTCATTTTTTAAAATTAAAAGTTGTATAACTTATTGTACTGATTCACCCACAAAAAAAATGCCTGTGCAGTTATATCACCCCGTATTTACAGTGAAGCAAGAGCAGATTAGGCATACACTGTTATTTGACGCAATGTCTAATTTTACTATTTAGTTACTATAAGACTGTATCGTTTATAAATTATTCAATTTCAGATTTCAGACCTACACTGCGTTACATGGAAGCGATGACAAAACATCATAAAGTCATTAAGATGTTTTGTTTCGCACCTACATTAAAATGTATACATACAAGATGGATGGACATTCGAGCGCAGATTTTCAAGGTTATTTATAAGAAACAAAATTTTCAGATATGTTCATTCAAAATTCTTTGATTATTTCATAAATTATCATAAGTTCTGTCGTACTATCATACACATCAAACTAGAAATTATTTGACAATTTCCAAAATTATCTTATAGACAGGTATTATGTAGAAGTATTAAAAAATGCAATTGTTGACATATTAGTAATGATAATGATAGTCAATCGCCAATAGTCAGAATAAAAAATACGCAATTATATAATAGTCAATAATAGAAACAATAAAAATAGTCAAGTCAAAGAGAGAGAGACCAAAAGTCAAGAGAACTGAGAAAATTTCTAGTTTACTAGAGGTAATCTTCAATATAATGTTGACTTCAATTATTGTTATTATTGTCCGTGAAAAAATGCAATTATTGACATATTAGTAATAGTCAATCGCCAATAGTCAGAATAAAAAATACGCAATGATATAATAGTCAATAATAGAAAGAATAAAACTAGTCAAGTCAAAGAGAGAGAGAACCAAAGTCAAGAGAACTGAGAAAATTTCTAGTTTACTAGAGGTAATCTTCAATATAATGTTGACTTCAATTATTGTTATTATTGTCCATGAAAAAATGCAATTGTTGACAAATTAGTAATGATAATGATAGTCAATCGCCAATAGTCAAAATAACAAGTCGTAATGATATAATAGTCAATAATAGAAAGAATAAAAATAGTCAAGTCAAAGAGAGAGAACAAAAGTCAAGAGAACTGAGAAAATTTCTAGGTAACTAGAGGTGATCTTCAATATAATATTGACTTCAATTATTGTTATTATTGTCCGTGAAGTTGAATAGTATTCTCTTAGTCCTTCCAAGTGGGCTTTTTTCGTTCTTGTGGAGCATTAAATAGGCGAATTATCAATCGAACATAGAAATGGGGATTAATATTAAAATTATGCAGAAGTATGTAGCTAAACGAATGAGAAAATGAAGGATCGATTCAAAGTAAAAACCTAAGCAAACAGAAATGACCTTGAGAGTTCTTCGCGCGACGCGCAGGATTCAGTGAGATACAAACGATCTTCAAGCCGACCCAAAATATATCTCGATTTTTGAGGCATGTAAAGGATGTAATACTACTGCAAACCCCGGGTGTGTATAAAGTCAAATGCAGCTGTGGTTTAGCCTACGTTGGACAAACGAAACGGCCCACAGCAACTCGATTGATAGAACACATCAAAGCTGTTAAAATCGTTCAGCGAGAAAAATCGGCGATCTGCGAACATAATATATTGGATAGCGGAAGTAACCACTGGATGCAGTTTCAAAATCCCATCGTGCTATCCAAAGAAGAATTCTACATTCCTCGCATGATCCGGGAAGCCATTGAAATAAGAAGAAGTCGAGCCCGCCCCCCCATAACCGTTATAATTTACGCAGTGGCGGCAGCGGTATGCGGCCTACCCGCGGAACAACGGATTGACAGCTCTTTCAGTCTACTCTAGACAGCGGCGGCTGCAACGTCGCCGAAACGTCGGGTGCTACAAAATTCACGCGGTAAATTCGTTTTTTATCTTATTTATAAGTTTATGGATGTCTAAACTGTTCGAAACTTTGTCTAAACTTCGGATGTGTATAATTCCAATGCGACATGGATTAATGAGATGAGCATTCATAATATTACTTCTTTACACAAGAATAATTGATTGCTTATAGGTCCCTAGTTGTTACTTTGGGTACACCCTTCAAATAAAAATGACCAATTTATTTTGTAGGTCAAAAATAGGCCGTTGTACGTATGAGAATCATCCTTGGTAATCTATACTTATAAAGAAGTAATGTTTGTAAGTTTATAAGTTTGTATGTAGGGAGTAAACTCCGAAACTAATCATGCGAGATTAAAGAATTATTTTACTAATAGAAAGCTTCATTATTGGCGAGTGCTATATGTTATATTTTATTGCAATAAATATTTGTTTTCAATACGAAATCACAATATTTGTAAATCGAGTCGGAGAAACATGAGCTGGTGAGTTTATTTATCGACGTACGCTGACGAAACGGTTTGATATACGTAAAAATAATATACAACAAAAACCTCGGCCTTAAAGAGATCTATAAAAAAGTCTGCGACAGCATATACCCAACTTTTATATTAAAGCTACAATAACTGTTTTTATATCTCAAAAAATATGAAAAATTAGTAGGCGGTGTTTTTTAAAGACATTGGCAATAAAATAAGAATCCTTATCAAAATAAATTATTCCATTATCACGGATGTTAAATAGAGATAAAATTAGCTATTTACCGTAAGTTTTAGGCGGTGGAGTTAAAAGATATCATGAAATTAGAAACGCGTGCAATCACCCTGAAATACCTAACAGGCGGCGGCCGCGGCGGCTAGGTTGGCGTTCAGCGGAAGGCGGTGCGAGTGGTGAAAATAAGATGCGAATCTACGAGATAGGTAGCATGCATCTGAGGGGGACGTCTTGCACTATATATCTAAAGGTAGCTTCAAAATAGGCAAATAAATGCCACCCTAATTAAATGAACAAATCGATTCGAAATTTCACGTGAAGCGAAGCCGCAGGCAACAGCTAGTCATTAATAAAATTAAACTTCTTTAGCCCTTGAAAGAGCCACGAGGAAAGAATTATTTTGCCCCAAAATCGCCTGAAAGGGACTATTTGCCAGTGCAAATAGTCACTTGAACAGTTTCAAGTCCTCACGTCATGCCAATTTCGGCGGGTTTAACTATTTTGCAATTTTTTTAGCAAAGTTAGAAAAGTAAATTTTGAAAGTAAAAGTAAAGTTAAAAAAAAAATATAAATACCACAGTAACGCTATATTTTCGGTTCTGTAACCGATTAAAATCAAAAGAGATTCTGATTCCACCTACTACTTCATATGCTATGACAGGGAAAACAAAACACTCTAGCAGATGAGAGAGAGAGAGAATGCCGGGAATGATTCCACAGCCTGATTCATGTGTCAGTCACTCAAGTGACGCATTGTGAGAAAATAGGTTTACCGGAAAACGCTGTGTCACGCCAACAAAAGATAGGAATATTGTGGATCAAGCCGGCTGAAATATGATGTGGGCCACTATTACCGAATATATTCACTGATTACGTATGTATAGCAGGAGATAGCGAGAGGATGAAAGAGGTTAGACGGTATTTAACCGGCTTCAAAAAGACACGATGTCTTTGAATTCGGTAAGTAAGTATGCAAGAAAGTATGCGAACTAACGCTTCCATCCTAGATACCGATGCTGGTTTGCTGATCTGAACTGCTGATCAGCTAACTATAGTTAAAACAAATTAGAGATCCATAGGTATATATTTACATACTATATTATAATTTTCGTTAATTTTGATAAAACCATGTGTAGGAATTCCTACCAACTAGTTTAATAAAAAAAAACAAATTAAATCAAATCCAGTTTTTTGTCTTCAAAACTTTACAAACAGTTGTTCAGAAATTAATAGTAATATAATTTGATTATAAAATCCAACACAGCCAGTGATTACGGAGTCGATATATGAAGATTAACTAATTCTAAATATCTACGAAATGTTACTGAAGTGTATCACCAAATAATTTTTAATAATCGTATTAGGTAGGTACCTAAAACAACAAAGTCCAACTAATTATTTTATTTGGCACGATTGACATTACTAACTTACTTTAGAACATTTTGATGTGAGAATTATCAATTAAGTTGTTATGAAGTAAAAAATAATATATTCCTACAAATACAAAATACAATTGATTATCGGGGGGAAAATAATATATTCATAATATATGAGAGTCAATAAAATGCTAAAAAGTCTTAGGTAATGCTAAGTCTTAAGTAACATAAGGCTTTAATTCTATGAAAGAAAGACCAGACTCTGATTATACGTTCAACATACTATACAGGATGTTCCAAAAGTAAACTATCAAACGGAGCGTAGTGATAGAGGACCTCATTACCTATCGAAGTAGCCCCATGTATCCCCCCCCATGTTCAGCGATTTTAAGTCGTTTAGGAGTTTTTTAGATTTTTGTCTTTTTTCATGTTTCCTGATTTTCATACAAAAATATTTATTTTAGATAAACTAATTGTCTTATCTCTCTTATTTTTTTACCTAAAATATTAGAATATTACCTAAAATATACGCTATTTTTACGTGATACCTTGAGGCACCGTAAATATATTAGCTAAAGCAGTATGGAAACTACGTACAAACGATCGAAACGATCGCACTCACACAGACGCACGCTTCAACAATAATCTAAGCGATTGTCGCAGTACTGTCAGTCGCGAGAGTCACCTCGAGACAAAAGGTTGCGTTTTGCGCCACGGACAGTCCGCGATCTTTTTAAAAATGCCAGGAGTGTATTGCGTAGTATAAGCTGCTTGAATTCTTCTTCAAAACCTGAGCTTTTATTTTTTAACTCCCTGCTGATATTGATAGGTAAGAATGATTGATTGGTAAGTTGCTTATCTATACTACTATATACAATTCTTGGGGGCAGTGTAAGTATGTATGTCTGTCTGTATGTTTGTTTCGATTTGGCTCAAAGCTGCTGAATCGATTTAGGTAAAACTTCACCAAAGTGTTCCTTAGAATCTCAGTGTTGCGGCCGCCAACGAAACGGCGAGCCGCCAAAAAATCTAATATTTGATTTTAACGGCGGAAGCTGTCGAGGCCGACGTACAGTTTCCGTCAAGCTGAAATTGGGCATAGCGTCCGCGTAAATTGTCCTACAAAATGTATGAGCTTAGGTGCGGCGGGACGGACCTCGCAGACGTCGCGTCACGGCCGAAACCACCGTCCACCGAACCGCAAGATTAATTTCTTGAATTTATTCAGAGTGTTGTGGCCGCAAAAGAAAGGGCGATTCGCCAGAAATTTAAATATTTAATTTTAAAGGCAGAAGCTGTCGATGCCGACGCACAGTTTCCGTCAAGATGAAATCGGGCATAGCATCCGCGTAAATTTTCCTCAAAAATGTATGAGCTTAGGTGCGACGGGACGGACCTCGCAGACGTCGCGTCACGACCGAGGAGAGAAGCAGGAAGCAGTCAAAATAGCAAGGACAAGCCCCCGCTCAAGATTGCCATATCGGGCAAAAAATATTGAAGTCGCCATAGGAGAAATCGGCGAAATATTCTCCAGATGCGAAGGAAAATAAGCCCGAAACGAAATACATCGTCGAAAAACGAAAAATGGAATCACAGAAACCAGAAATCGGAAAAAAAAAACGAGACAGAAAATATCGGCGAGCGCCGAGCCGAGCGGCGGCCAATCAGAGGCCGCCGGCGGCCGCCGGCAGACAGACCGCGCGCGCGCCACCCGAGCCGGGGTATAAATATGGCCGCCGGGCTGGCAGCAATTCAGTCAATACGGCGGCGCTCTCTATAGTGACTCGCTGTAGCAACGTCGGTCTGTAGTTCTAGGAGAACCGGCAGGTGATCCGACTGGAGTTCATAAATGACTTCCTGCACATAGGGAAATGTCACGTTGTGCAGGAGGGCGACATCGAGTACCTCTGACGAGTGGGTTGGCGTGCTCGGAACACGTGTGTGTTGTTCCGGTCCGGCGACCGTGAAGCCTCCTTTCTCGGCGTGGTTAAGCAATTGCGCGCCATCGACGTTGGCGCGCGTCGAGTTCCACGCCGGATGCTTGCTGTTCAGGTCGCCGGCTACAATCGTAGGTATCGTCTGGTGTAGGAGTTTGTCGATGTCGCCAGTCTCCAGTCGGTTGCTGGGAGGTTTGTAGACTGCAAAAATCCGCAAGTCTACTCCGCCTGCTCTTAGCTGAATTCCCGTTGCGTACAGCGAGTCTAGCTGCGGCACGTCGATTTGTTGGTGGAGCATCGTCCTCCTCACGAAGACGGCGGTGCCCCTGTACGCGCGACCTTCTGTCGTCACGTTGTCCGTCCGGTACGCGATGTAGTTGGGTATGCGCACCGAGACGAACTTCAGGAGCTTTGTCTCCGATACGAGGAGGACGTCGACCTGCTGTTCCTGCAGGAAGGCTCGCACCGACGGAAGCTTGCTTTTGATACCATCCGCATTCCAATGCACTATTCTTAGTGGCCTGCCGATGCAGGAGGCATGGCTGTGCACTGTAGGGCGGACGACGGCCCCAGTAGGCGCTGTAGGGTGCGCGCTACGATGGAGCTTGCTTCCGCCGGGTTGGCAAGCAGCTCGCTTACCAGAAACAGCAGGTCTGCCACCGTTACGTTTACAGCCTCTTGGCTGGGCTCTTGGGGCTGGGGTCGGTGTGTTGGGGTGTTCGCCTTCTCGACCACCTTCGTCCCCTGTGGAGGCGTTCTCATCGGCCACTTCGAGCGCTGCCGATTTGACTTCTTTGCAGTAGCTGGCCGCGGACAAGCGGTCGACGGTACCGGCTTCTGCCTCCACGAAAGGGGAGCCTCCCGGCTCGCCACCGGTTTTTGTTTCTGTAGCTGTGGAGCGGGGGGAGGCTGAGGCATAGCCTGTGGTTTTGCCGGTTTCCGCGGCGAAGCCCGTGGAGACTGAGTCTGTTCCGGGGCTGGGGCGGTCTGGGAGCGCTAAGCGCGCGGGGCGCGCGGGGCAGCGGTTCGCGGCTCTGCTTGAGGGGCAGCAGCAGCCGCTCGCGGAGCACCTTGCTGCTGCCTCGTTATCTGGTGGATTTCTGCCATGAACGCAGGGCACCTCCTGTTGTTTGCGGGGTGATCCGCCCCGCAGTTGCCGCATGTTGCTTTGACTGTCTTTGGTCTCGGACAGTTTTTGGCTGCATGCTCCTCGCCGCAGCAGACACAGACTTGCGGCCGGTGACAGTTGTGGCTGCTGTGGCGGAATCGCTGGCATCGGTGGCACTGTTTGGGGCCCTTTCGTCCCCTCCAGGACTCCACTGTGACCTTTATGTGGTGTAGGTCCGGGAGCTGGAACACCTCGCGCAAGCGATCTGTCTTCCGGAGGACGACATGAAAAAGGGGTCGCCGCCCCCCGTGGATCATCTTGACGTATGTGGCCTCAAAGCCATGGGCGGCTAGACCCGAGATGACCTCTTCGGACGTTGTCGATTCCGGGAGGCCACGTATTGCAATTTTGGCATCCTTCTCAGCCGGCGCGGTGTAGGAGTGCCACGCGATCCTGCCCAGGGAGTGCAGGTAATCCTGCACGACGCGGTATTCAGCGTCGTCCGCCGGGCGAAACCGCTAAGCGCCGCTTAAACAAAGCGAACGCTAGCTTGCAAGAGGAACTGCAGACGTACGCAGCCGAGTCGTGGGAGGAATTCCTCGACTCGATAGGCGACGACATGCCATCTATATACAGGCTGAATCGTCGCCTGCTGAGTACGGCTGAACCAGCGCGGCCACTACTAGATTCGACCGGGAACCTCCACTATGTCGCCGACGACAGAGCGACTCTCTTCGCGGACCACCTGGAGAAGACCTTCGTCCCGCACGACATAGAAGACCAGGAGCACTCCAAGGTGGTCGACGAGCATCTCGCTGCGGAGGAGGAATCGCCACCGGAGCTCGGCAGAGAGATCCCGCCGATAACTCCGGATGAGCTCCAGCGTCGAATCCAGCAACTCAAGCTGAAGAAGGCACCCGGCCCCGACGGCATCAGTAGCGGCACGCTGAAGAGGCTTCCGCGTCGCCAGCTGCCGGCCCTCGCAGGGCTGCTAAACTCCTGCATCAGACTCGGTCATTTTCCAGAGAAGTGGAAGACGGCTAAGGTGATAATGCTGCCGAAACCTCACAAAGACCTGCGGCAACCGGGCAACTACCGCCCGATCTCGCTGCTGCCTACCCTCGCGAAGGTCTTCGAGCGATGCGTGCTGGCGCGACTAACGCCGCACCTCGCCCCGCGCAACAAGCAGTATAAATTCCGTACGGGCCACTCTACCCTGCAACTCACGCGGGTAGTACATCGCCTGACGGAATCCCACAATAAGCACCAGCATACGGCAGCCGTCTTCCTGGACGTCGAAAAGGCGTTCGACCGAGTCTGGCACGAGGGCCTCCGCTACAAGCTGGCGACACAGACCACGGCACCGCGCCTGCTCCGTAACGTGGTGGCTTCCTTCCTCTCCGGAAGAGGGTTCTTCGTCGCGGTGGAGGGCGAGCAGTCCACAATTCGTCCCATCGCGGCGGGAGTCCCGCAGGGAAGCTGCCTATCGCCGGCGCTATACGGTGTCTACACAAATGACATACCGCTCAGCGCCGGCGCGGAGCTGGCGCTATTCGCGGATGACGCGATGTATATGGCAACTTCAATTAACATCAAGGTCGCGGCCAAGAAACTGCAGCAGCAACTAGACCTTATGCCAGAATGGCTAAGGAAATGGCGGATTGTCGTTAACGCGGCTAAGTCCGAAGCGATCATCACCGGCTCACTCAAAGTTTACCCGGAGCCGGTGAAACTCGGCGGCACCCCGGTACCGTGGAAGAACACGGTCAAGTACTTCGGGGTGCATATCGACCGTCGCCTTAACTTTGCGCACCACGCGAAAGCAACAATTGCCGCTTCGAAATCCGCCTTCTACGCGCTGCTGCCCGTTCTCCGTTCGGCCGCGATCCCGGCGAAGACACGTCTGCTGATGCTGAAGATGTACGTGAGGACGAAACTCACTTACGCGGCACCGGCCTGGTACCACCTCATCTCGGCATCGCAGCGGAGTAACATCCAGCGAGTGCTGAACGTGGGGCTAAGAAAAGTGTCGGGAGCCCCTTGGTACGTCCGAAATGCGACTCTGGAACGCGATTTTAGCGAAACAGAGTCCGTGGAGGAACACGTAAAGCGCCTCGCGCGCGCTATGTACCGCAGGGCCGACACCTCGCCTCACGAGCACATCCGCTAGCTCGCTCCTCTGCACACCAGGCCACCAGATGTCCGGAAGCCGTACCCGCGCAGTCTGCTTGATTAGCGGACCACCAGCGCGGGTATCGCAGCACAGCAGCCTTGCCACAAAAGATGTCATTACCACCTCCCATCACAATCCTTCACGATAAGGTGCCTAAGCACATAACAATGAGTCTTGCCACAGGGCACAAAGCCCTGTGACGCCATTCCAGAAAGCCGGGCCAATGGGCCCGGCTCACGTGAAACCCCACGAAAAGGCAAAATGCCTAGTGGAAGATGTCACGGGCCACTAGCAAGGCCCGTCGACAGATATTTGATTTGATATGATTTGCAGCAATTCATTCGTTCTCCGGCTTTGGTGCCGGCAACAAGTGGCCACCCCGGCCGCTCAGGGAGTCCAAGGCGTCACGCTGCTGGGAAGAAGTCGTCGAAGAAGAAGTCGTCGGTCAGTCTGGAGGACTGACAATTCCATCACTCGGCGCAGTGATTTGGACCTCGCCGCTTCGGGTCGCCGGATCTTCGGGACCTCGGTCTTGGCAACGGACCGCCAGACAGCGCCGACAGCGGGAGCGACGAGAGGGACGACGCAGCGACGAAGCAGCCGGGAGCCGGAGGGGAATCGCCGCAGCAGGTATTTGTGTTCGGTATTTCGGGGCGAGGCCAGCTAAACGTGGACGTTTTTGCCGCCGCCGAATATCGACACGGACCGCCTGCGGCTAGCAGCCGAGCTACGCAGGACCGCGTACGCTCGATCAGGGACGCGTAATCGCCGCGTCCGCTGCACCGGGAAGTCGCGGCGACAGAGGACGCCGCGCCGCACCGACCAGCGTGTCGGTTGCGCCAGACGTCGCACCGCGCCAACCTGCGAAGTTGGACGCACCAGCGACCGCGTGCGGAGCCACGCCGAGAAGCCGCGGCGAAAGAGAGTTCGCCGCGCCGCACCGACCAGCGTGTCGGTTGCGAGAGATCCGCGCCGCGCCGCGCCGACCTGGGAGTAGGTCGTGCCAGCCACTGCGGTCAAGTCGCGGTGACAGAGATCGCCGAGCCGCGCCGAACTGGGACTCGGTGGCGCCGGAACGAGCGACACGCAGCCGCACGCCGCGCCGGGCCAATTGGGCGCCACGCCGCGCCGACTACGTGCCTGCCTTCATCAGCCGTCGTCAACTTGAAAGCGCGCCGCAACAACGCCGCGTCGCTTCAAGCCGCCGACACGCCGCTTCAGCACGAGCGTCAAACACGCGGTCGGCTAAGGAAGCCACCGCCAGCAGCACGCCGCAGCACCATCGCCCGACCGCCTGTTGGACACGCGGGTCGGTCTACGAGCTGCAAGCTGCGACACCGATAGTGAGACATTTCAGTGAGACATTTTGTGTTGTGAATCTTGGGGACACTCATGTGCCAACTTTAAAAATAAGTTAGGCTAGTTTTATATTTTAAGATTTAATCTGATTGTCTTTCTACATTAAGCACTGTCTAGGATAATTTCATGTTTTTATTTGTTAGCCTAATTTCATGTTTTTATTTTGTTTAAAGTCTAGAATAAGTTGTGAATACACTCGTTATTTCAACAGTGAAAAGTGCGTTTTATTGGTGCTAAGAAAGGGAGAGTTAAACGGTGGTAAAAGTGCAAACTGAGGCTATCGAGGCTCGCAGCGGTGACGTGGCTGCCCGTAATAGGGCGAGCGGCGATCGAGTGGGGGGACTTCTTTTTACAGTCCTGGGTCCCCAACGACCACTGATCGGTTCCGTGCCAGTGGCATCGCAATATTGTGGCAAGTGGCCGCAATACTCAGAATTAAAATAGGCGTTATTAGGTTCGTTTGATTTGTCTTGACAAAAACTATATCCTTGTGTGGTTCCCAGGGTCTGATGATGGAGACGGAAGGTGGCCATAGGAACTCCTAAACTACACACGATAAACCTGTCATGTTTGGGCTCGTCTGATTTGTCTTGACTAAAACTATAACCTTGTGTGATGCCCAGCATCTAATAATGGAGACTTAAGGTGGCCAAAGGAACTCCTAAACTATAAACCTGTCGAAAGTGTACCGCCAAATAAATGATTTTATTCATAATTAAAAGTAACTTTTCATTTATACAAAAAATAAAGAGTGACAGCCCTAGCGCTCCAATTTATAGGTATTTATAGGTGCGTAGGTATTTATTTCAACAAATGGGCCTAGTTTCTATACTGCTTTAGCTAATATATTTACTGTGCTTGAGGGAAGCTCAATATCTTGTACTGGCTAAGCTTCTAGAAAAGTAAAGAAGCTTTTAAAATAAAAGATT
This sequence comes from Micropterix aruncella, assembly GCA_944548615.1. Lineage (NCBI taxonomy): Eukaryota > Metazoa > Arthropoda > Insecta > Lepidoptera > Micropterigidae > Micropterix > Micropterix aruncella. The sequence continues at coordinate 30,579,482 of OX155961.1, forward strand.
AAAAAAATGTATTTTTTTAAACTAGTCGTGTAAAGTGTGAAAAAAGACATGTATATAATTAATTTGAATAGTATTATTTTTCCAATAGCTAAATTTAAAAAAATACATAAATTATTATTTATTATAATAGAGCAATTATTCTAAAATGTTAGGTAAAAAGACTATAGTTATAAGACAATTAGTTTAACTAAAATAAATATCTTTGTATGAAAATCAGGAAACATAAAAAAACAAAGCTATAAAACTCCTAATCGACTAAAAATCGCTGAATATAAGTGGTGGCTATATCGATAGATAATGAGGTCCTCTATTACCACGCCATGTTTGATCGTTTACTTTTGGAACATTTGTATAGCTATTCCGTATATAACTTCGTGGTGTTTCTCGCTTTTTGATGCATGTGCAGATAAATGTCGAAAATTGCAATAGTTAATTTGATAAAAAGTGACATGGAAAGCATGCCACCTTTAATTATTGCCGATTATTCTTTTTGTCACAATTATTTCTTTTATGTGGAGTATTTGATCTCAAAACATAGCCAAAAATATTTTTTGATAATTTTTGTAATGCAACGCTTTTCAGAGAAACAGTTTTTAGTGTAGTGCCTTAAGCATTACACCAAAAAACATTTAGTTAGACTAGGAATTTCGAATTTTAGCCAGGTATCCCCAAACACATACTCCTCTGTGCGTCGCTGGCTTTAATTTCAATTTTGTTCTAAGAGAAGCTCCTGTCTGTATACTGTCCCTAATGTCATTTTCTTGCCTCAGGCTTATATAGAATCAGGCTTCTATAGTCTTATCAAAATAAAAAGTATAAAAACACTCACACACTAGAATGTGTAACGTCCCTTCCGGGATGCAAAAGGTACGGCCGAGTTTTTACTTCACAAGTTTAGGGGTTAACGAATTATTAAGAAATATGGTCTTTTTAATTTAAAATTTCATTATAAAATCCCGGAAATCAGTATGATTTACAATGAATGAACGAATGTACTATGCGTTCCAATTTTTTGTCACGACTTGACTGGACTGAGTAGGGGGAAAAAGGGGTAGGGGTGAATATGGAGAAGGGGGAGAAAATGACGTAGGTGATCGGAATACCCAATGGGGAGTCGGTTGTGCTTGGCAATGCTATTATATATGAAACGTCATTTAGGACAACTAATGATGCTCTACTAGTCACAGACGGACGGAAACTGCGCCGAACGACTGTTGGCGTAAAAAAGGCGCGCCAATCGCTTCAGCGGCGGTTGCCGAGCAATATTTTAAGCAAGGTCAATAAATCTTTATTAATACATATAATATTATATTAACCATTGTAAGAATAGTTACTTTTCGCGCATTTGGACCCGTTCGTGTTGTTTTTTTTCAGATTTCATGATTATTCTGTTCGTTTTTTGTCCCTCTAATGATGTTTTCTTCATACCGAATTTTCTAACCTAGACAAACATTTGACAGTTAGTAATTGACATATGTGATGTATCAGGATTGCAAACTAAAAATAAATTAAAATCACCAAGTCATTAGTAAATTTTAAATAAATAATAAAATAAGAAAGAATAATTTAGTTCAATTTTATGGCATCAAATAAATTATTTATTTGCTCCGTCGAAAAAATATTTTTTTTTGCTGTTGGCATACTGCTTCCGGTCGCAGCGTGGAGAAGGCGGGTGACGTTATGCTCAAGCGAGTCAGAAAGGCAAAGTTTTTTGGAAAGGCAGAGTCCCCAATTAATGGATTAATAACGGCCTAACAGTAAAAAATCGGTTCTGTCACCCCAAAACTTTCCCGGCTAAAGTAGCCAAGGACTGATTTGATATTAATAATAATTTCATTAATAAAATCGATGGGCGTTCTCTCTCGGCCGGCGAACGAACCCGGTTTGGTTCCATTGCGACGCCTCAGTCGTTTCGATTCGTTTCTCGGCTAAAGGCGGGATCGGGCCGCACCCTAATAGGTGGGCGAAGCGCACGGCGAGGGGCGGAGGCGCCCCGGCCCTGTGGTCCCTGTACCCGTCGGTGAGAGACCGGCTCCCGGGCCCTGATCCTGCGGACGCACCCAAAATCGTACCACCGACGAACGACGCCATCGCGCGACAATCATTTAAATATATGGCGGAATTGAAATATTGAAGTGTAGCTTATGTATGAGATATTCCGACTAAAATTTTAAAATGCGATTTCGGCCCAACGATGCATCTGGTACCAAATTTCAAGGCTCTAAGTACAATATAGTCATATATCGAGATTGTTATATGACTAGTGCGCCCCCTGGTGGACCGATTTCAAACACAATCTTTTTAACTTTTGCCATGACCAAATGATGCCTGCATACCAAATTTCTGCTCAGTCAGACTAAGCGTTTGGGCGATAATGTGGATGAATAAACACACACAGATATGGAAAGAGACACACAGACTGACAGACATACACACATATATAGTTGAATCTGGAAGTGGTCTAAATCGTCTCAAGGGGGGCTCAAAATGGACATTTCCGTCTTCATCTCGACGTTTTTATAGCGCATTAAAAATACTTTCTATCCTGGTCAGTTTATGGGCCGGGAAAGTAATGTAGTATAATGTATCCCTAGTAACCAGGTAAGTGCCGTTTGAGTTTTTCATGACGGATTGTCATCTCGAGTATCGCGATTGTGTACGATTTTTCATTTTGTTCCAGCCTTCTCCGGCACTTTCTAAAAATTCTTAATTGCCATAAGGATCTCGAATGAACTAGAGAGAATTTATTCCGCAGCATAATTTAACGCATACAAACCATTCTATTCACATCGGTCGTGATTTCATTGCCGTTTTGTTTGTAGAATTTTCTTAAATGTTTTGTTGTGTAGGCACGAGTCAGAAGCTCTTATTTCTCTTCGTGGAAGGACAAAAACAAATCTATAGAACATGTATTTACTGTTGAAACGTGTTCGTTTATTTGTGGAGTTCTGCCGCTTGGCAAATTGAGTAGAGTTTTGGTAACATATCCTTAAGTAATCAGTTACTATAAATAAATTATTTCTGTAGCTTTCCTTGTCTATTTTTCTACGCTCAACTCATGGGAGACAGAAAGATCAATAATAAAACCCTGATAAGCTGCTTGGAAGAACTGAATGATCGGAAGAACACTTATCCACTTGGTGAAAAACCAAGTGAATACATGATAGGTGCATTAATCGACGAAAAATAACCTCTTTGCACTTGGCAACCCAGGGGTTGTGACAGGTTGAGTGGTGATAAACTATTTTTTTCAGATCTTTAGATCGGTCTCTTTACGATAACACTTCATTTACTTTCCAAACAAATAGGTGCAATTTGTATTATATTTAGCAATTTTCATTCTTATTCTTGTGTACTAGTGACAAAATTTTGCACATTCATTTTGCACAACATTTTGCAATTTTGCAAATTTTAATCCATTTTAATCACATTTCGATTAAATAACTGATAGGTGCGAAAATTTACGATGAGATCTTAGACTGATATGGGTCTTCGAGACTAGTCGATCGCGAGGTCAGAAAGGTCCTCTTTGGCAGGCATTGAGCTACTCTGCAATTTTCTTACTTCCCGGATGATTCTATGTTTCCATCTTATGACAGGTGGAGGGAGGTATAATAGTACGGGGAGTCAGGATAACTTCGTCGATGTCAGCGTGCCACTCACAACTCCCACTTTTTTGTTCAGCTGTCAACTTTAGAAGCTTTGGAGCACAATATTCTGTCGTGCTATAAACCATTGCCATGGTGGATATTTTGAGGATATTAGCTGTATAGCCCCAGCTCGTTCCTACCAACTTAGAAACTATATTTCTCATCGTATTTATTTTTTTCAAGCGCCATTCCTCGATGAGAGTTTTAAAAGTTGGCTGCTGCTGTGTTGTTTTACACATAGGTATTTCTGACAGGCATAATCGGGGATTGGTTTATTGCACATGGTCACATTTATTTTCCTGTTCTCTTCATTTTTGTTTAGGTGGAAAACGATTGATGCACTTTTTATCGGATTTCGTTTGAGGTGCTAATATGGAAAATAGTGTTCCATGATGAATATGCCTTTGTTTAGCGTCTTATCCAGCATCTAAAATAAATTTGACTGGTAAACATTATCCACGTCATCAGCGGATATAAAATTTTCTGACAGCTGTTTCCAGTAGATCTGCATCATATACTGTAACGCACTTCGCGTTTTTCCGATTTGCTTTTCCACAATTTCCTTCCACTATATTCATTCACTTCAGCGATCGATGGCGCGTCGTGTTCATTTTTGACAGTTTAGACTTTTTCGCGCGGCTGACCAATCAGAAGCGCATAGTGACGTCTGCCATGATTCGATGAGAATCGTTGCCAGAAACAAGGGAGACGGTACGATGTTCGGGATATCGACCAAAAGTGGTTAATTATTTAGTTATAGTTTTTGATTAGTCTTTTGGTCATAATTCCTAATTATTTTGTTAGCTCATAAATTTACATTCAGAATATTTTAATTATGCTCTGATGGAATTGTGGAATGTAGATTGACAGCATTGAAGGTCGTTGGTTCCTTACGATTTTGAATCCGACTTGATTCCGAACGAGATCCCGGGGAGTCTGTGTGTGATTTAGGACTATTACCTGGGATCTCCGCGGAGGATTTTAAACGGCCTTAATCACGGCGATATTCGTGACATTCACGGCGACATTCACGGCGATATTCGTGATCGCACGCCTACTTCTCGCCGCATGACGCCTTACCCACTACCGCCGCATCGTACTACGTCCGCCTTCTCGCCCCGACGACAGGCGTGATATTTGGATCCTGCCGTTTCTCTATACTGAGTCTCGTATCGTACCAGTACGATAGTTGCGGAGGGTCGTACCGTCAGCGCGCCGAGCGAGGAACAGACGTCAGCGCCCCTGGTGTTCGGCGTGGGAACTGCAGCCTGTGGACAGCGGCGAAACTACCTAGCGCGAGATTCAAACCTTTTCCCCTACCTGAACCATTATTTTATTGTATTTTAATGTTTTACCCCTTTTAGTTGTAAGTTTTATCTTTATAATTGAAGCAAGAACGGAGAGCCGACCCTGAGTTTCTCCATCTCCGCTGACTAGCGTTTTATTTATTATTTTTTACATTGTTTTTAATTTGTGCTATTTTATTATATTTTACATTTGATTTTCCTTTAAAGGCTTTTTTTATATTCTTTTATTTTTGATTTTCAATATCTTTTATCTTCTTTTAGCTGCACGGACTTCTTCCGTGCAGAATGTAACGTTTCGGTAGAATAATAAAGAAATTCTGAAACTTTGTCGTCTTTTGTACCTTTTCTATAGTTTCTATGGATTCTCGATATATATCTAAAGTCAAATGTTACAATACATAAAATATGGAAGGAGTCATTATATATTCCTACTGTAGGAATTTGCAATATTTGTATCGAATTGTTCAACAATCGAGTTGGATTCTCCACTTTAAGTTTGGCTCGCTTTTATCAATATTTCGTTGCGTGTATCTCACAGACGAAAAAGATAACTAAATAAAAAATTTGGTACCAAAAATTTTACACTTTTGTCTAACTAATCATTTAACTTTTATGATTCGGCCAGGTCCGACCTACTTACAAAGCTAGTGTAAAACAAATTACATTTAGCAAAAAACCAAATCAAAAACATTTTTTTCTTGAAACAAATTTCTCTACGTTCAAGAACATTTAAAACACGATAAACAAATATTTCTCTCTTCCCGACGATGAATAAAAAGATCACCGAAAGAATTTAAAAAATTGGCCAAGCGTTTTTGATTTATGGCCTTTTAAGTTTGTGATTATAACTCAAGAACTCATTGTCTGATTTAAAAAAATATACGGTAATCAGAAAAAAAAATGTTGTCCATAAACAGCCATTTTTTGCCGTTCTTTTGTATGGCAACCCATTCAATCGTAAATACGGAACCTTATATCGAATTAGCTCGTTCCATTGATGAATAAAACAGATTGGCGAATGAATTGTAGAAATCGGAGTCATCCATATCCCAAGAACGCTTTGTTCTTGGGATATGGATGACTAAGGCAGATATACATACAAACAGACTTACAGACAGACTTACAAATGGGCGGTGTAAACTACAACAAGCGAACCCTGCACCCAAGTTAGGGGGGTTTCGACTACAACGGGCAAACCCATCATCCCGGCTGATATAACGATATGTGATCGTTCTTTTAGCCTTGGGTTGAGGGTAGACGACTTAGACAATGACAATCTAGCTCCGCCAACTAGCCCGTGAGAGACCAAACCTTATCGCCCGGCACCGGGTAGTTAACCCAGCGGGCATACCAAGCGCCCTCGCTACCAGCTATGGCCTGATTTCTCCGGCCTCCCGACTGGTTACAGTTTTGAAGTCGCTTTCGCGGAACCCTCCCTTACGTAGCCGTGATTCGGTGTGTACCGAAACTATTGCGGACCACGGCATCCTTTGCTCTGCTGTTCACCCGGTATCGGGTAGCCGAACGGTCGTTTCAAGAGCAGTTGCCACAAGGTTAACAACCTCCTCCGCTCTATAGGAAACAAAGCCGCTTCCAGATGCCGCACGGTGCGTAAACCTTCCAGGACCGAAAAGCGATTTTCAGGGATTTTCAGAGTCCTATAGGGTAGCCAACACTTTTGCGTGGTGGCTACCGGATAGGTGTTGGTCTGTGAGTTGGGCCGATCCTAATACATCAGCCCATACATACATACAAACAGACGTACAGACATACGTTTCATTTACTGCATGCTTTAAACGTTTTTTTGTCTCACTCTGAACGACCCTCCTCTATAGACCAGCTACTTCGCGATATTATAATCTCTGCCAGTATTTGCCGAGAATGTTATATCACAATGCGCGTCAAAAATGTCATATTGCAAAGAGGAAAAATGCAGTTGCGACTCATTTCGGCGCAACTGGGAAGCCGCCACCTGCTCAACGTGCCGAGTGAGGTATGCAGGAAATACGAATGAATATGTCACGATGAAAAATGTGAAATAATGAAAAGCGACAGCTGATTGAATAGCGCTGCGCCGCTCGTTTCATGTACTGAGCCCGCATTTTCAGGGCGTTTTCCGCGCCCCCTGTGCGCCGGGACGCCATTCTCGGGACTGGCGTGATTCTTCAATTTATGACGACAAGCAGAAGGATTGTACCTTTGCCGTGTAAGGCCAAAGAGGATGACTGTTGTGCTGTAAAATTGAGATATTTGACTCGTATGTAAAATCAGATTATTGAAATTGTTTTTTCAATTCAATTTAATTTATTTTTTATAAAATCTTTACAGATTGTTGAAACTTACTGTATATATGAACATATTTCAAAATTAAAAAACACTGGTACCTAATAAACAATCAATGGATAAACAACAATGATAATAATATTATAGCAAAATTATAGCATTCGGTTTTACAGATTTCGAGTTTCCTACTTCACGCCAGGCTGCATAGCACGAAAATAAATTTCCTGTACTAATAATGATTTAAAAAGTAGTTGTAAAAAGTACCTATCGGGTACAGGGTATATTGACTAAAAACCCCATTTACAGCATTGACGATTTCGATAATATCAATTTTTCGCAGCTCTATTGATCTACTTGACTATTATTATTCCTTATTCTTTCTATTATTGCCTATTTTACAATTGCGTTTTTTTACTCTTCTATTTATTGGCTATTGACTATAATTATTATTACTGATTTGTTTGTGTTTTTTCTTTAAAATATCTTCCCGTATGATCAATTGTGAAATTACCTATATTTGTTTGATTATTTAGTACTATTGTCGACATGAACATTTTACGAAATTATGCAAGAATTTTGATTGAAAATATTGGAAAATGTTGTTTCCTCTACATATATAACCTAGAAAATCTGCGCTGGGATGTTCAACGTTCATACATTGCAATACCGACGTTCATACCTTATACCTTAATAGGTATTTATTTAAATATTATACTTGTTATTTTTGTTAGTTTTGACATAACCAAGTGTAGCAATTCCTATTAACTGGATTGAAATAAAAAATAATATTTTTTTTTATATAATAATCATAAATAATATTAGAAAAAAAAAATTTCGCTAAAAGGTACTAGAATGATCACTGAAATAATAATAATAAATGGTATTCAATTGTCAGAAATTATAAATAGTCGAAAATAATAAAACAAATCAAAATAATTATTTAACAAAACGGAACTAAAATGGTCCTTGCCGTAATACAAATGTTTAAAAATCATAAACGTTATATAGGATTCACAAACATTTAGTACTACATCTAAATTATAGTACTCCTCGCTAATCAGATGCTTCTTGAGCAGTTTTTAACACGCTTTTATTAGGTCGACCTGTATGTAACTGTGTAATGGAATCTAAGGTAACTAATTTAACCATCTTCCAAGGATCGTAGCGTCATGAAAATTGGCAGCTGTATGTAGTTCTGATGACAATACAATAATATGGTACTGTCGAACTGATCTGATGATGGAGTCGGAAGATATGAACTGGAACTTCGTGATGGAACATCGTATCATAGCTGTGTTTGGACTTGTTAGAAAAGTCTTGGAATGAACTTTGACCACGATTAGGTTTCAAGGTTGATGATGAAGCCGGAAGATAGGCACTGGCATTCCATGACGGAATATCGTATCATAGCCGTGTGTATGTGAATATCGTATCATAGCCCAAAAGCGTGTTTTTAGTGTTTTTTTAAAAGTATTAATTATTTTAAATAATCGCGGGTTCCCTTCCCTGACCAGAATTTTGAATTGAGTGGGCAAACCGTTGAAAAGTTAAATGCTGATATAATTCGGGCATCGTCTAAAAAACCTCATTTCGACGACGTGTCAAATTGATGTTATTATTTCCTCCTGTGTCATGCTTATGATATTCACCGCGAATCTTAAAATGCATAGAGGGATGCCAGCGTTAGAATGCCTAGATTTGAATCGGCCTATACAACTTTCTGACGGGGACATATTATTCAAAATTCGTACTGCATATTTATGTAGGGAGATTTTTTGACGTTTTGGTCACTATACAATGGGCCCTTGCTGAGTTGGCCACGAAGACCCATTCTGTTCAGGGTTGGTCACACTCACAGGTCAACACCCTTTCGGCGGCCTCCACGCATGAAGTGCGAGCCCGGGCAGGACTCTGGCCTCAGGGCTAGTTTACCCTAGGAGTCACCTTCTGGCGCTCCTGGACGGTCTGCGCACCGTGCGGCGTGAGCCAATCGATTGTGCACTCTGACTAACAGTCAGGGGAATCTGGAAGCAGTACTGATTCCTATAGAGCGGTGGTGGTTGCGAACCTTACGGCGACTGCTCTTGAAACGACCATCGGCTACCCGATCCTGGGTGAACAGCCGGGCAAAGGATGCCGTGAAGCGTAAGCGCCCTCGAACTCGTAACCAATCGAGAGACCGGAGTAATCTGGTCGCAATTGGAAGTAAGAGCGTGAGTGTAAGCCCGCTGGGTAACATACCTGGTTATCTCGCGGATAAGGCGTTGGCCTCTTACGGGCATGTGGCGGAGCTTGACCGTGGACTGTTTTGTCCAAGTCTTCTGCGCTCACTTCACGGGAGACAGAACGAACGTTACGTAAAAGAATAAATTGCCATCCACTTGGTCCAAGCAAATGCAAAGCACGACTCACGGGTTCATTACGTCGTAATGCGCGCGTATTGCTTTGCAGAAATGTACACAGAACGCACGAGGCGCTATTCAAGGCGCCAGTTAGTCTCGCTTATGACTGCATTACCGGCGCAGTCAGGACCACTTCGCCTCGTTAACTACCCAATTATCACCGACTGCGCTAATTGTACGTTTATACATAAATAACTGTGTGTGATGCAGACTTTCTCAGAGAAAGCTCTTTTATTGCATATTTTCCTTCAGAATGCTGGATATAATGTTCTCAATTTTGTAACGAGTAGCTACTTGTGTATCTGGATGTGTACCTGGATATTGTGTATAATCTGAATGCTGGATGTATTGTTTCCATCAAGTCGCCACTTCTTCTATATCCTTTTTGGTAGTATTGATACAAGTTAATATCATTGATTATACGGGGCATTGGATTGATCAATGCCATAGTACGTTTTTGCAATCCTTCTGCCTCGGCGACAAGCACGTGACGCTGATATTTTCATAATTTATTTGGATGCTCTAATTGTACGTTTATACATAAATAAATTCTTGCGATGCAAACTTTTGACAGAGGAAGCCTCTTTCATTGCGTATTATGTTTCAGAATGCTGGATATAATGTTTTTAATTTTGTAAGAAGTCCCTATTTCTTCGCTATCCTTTTTTGTAACATTGATACAGCCTTATATATTGATTATATAGGTTATTAGATTGCTTAATGCCATAGTACGTTTTGGCAAACATTCTGCACTGGCGACATGACTGATATAAACAGTGACGCTGATATTGTCCGGCGAAACTAATAGCAATTTATTTGCCCATCGATAATAACATTGATAATGAATGTTTTTTTAATAAAGAGCTGATTAATTGTAAAAACACATTATTTAAATAATGGCAACGATAGTAGCATTTATTTATTAAAGCCATCTTTCTTATTTTTATATAGGCTAATTACATAACAGGAATAATACGGAAATATTACAATGCCATTTATTAGTATATTTAAACATTAAAGCGCGTAATTATTACTGATTAAAAATTGTATACCAATAAAAAAATTTACATATTTATGTAAATAATACTAAAAGAGTAACACCTATGATTTTGTTAGAAGCGTGACTGGTCGCTCTTTCTGATGGTGTGTGGAAACCAGGCTTTCAATCTTATGCCGATTTATACTCAGCGGACAAGAGAGTAGAGAAACACAAACATTAGTATTTGAACAATTTAATATTCGATATACAGAGAGACGCTTACCAGAGTAGTCGATGTCAGTAAAAGAGTGATTTTATATATGAAAAATTGCGGTTTTTAAAGCCAACATTTTGACGTTGAAAAGTTCAGAATGACGTCAGGCTGTACATTCGTATATTGAATGAAACGTTTAAAAAATGCTGAGCGCGAAAGAAACGTTTGTGAGTTCTGATTAATTATGATATAAATTAGGTCAGACAGAATTCTTGCGAAAATTTTTACCGTGTGAATTAATTGGTAGTCGCAAAATTATATATGTTGCTAACCGTTACAATTTTATAAAACCGTTTGTTATTATATTAATATTTTATTCTGAGATAGAATACCGTAACGGCGTGTTTAGAACGCTATCTATGGCGACTAAACGCAAGAGAAGATTAATCAATTTTCGGAACTATGAGTTCCAAATAGACGTTGCGTTTTGTAGTAAAATTCTGGCTGCCAAAACGCAGTACGGCATTGAGCTATTAAATAAATACCTTATATAATCAATGCTATTACTGAAATAACCAATTTTCTGCAATATTAAGGGACACACAATATAATGCTCTCGACAGACAATTTAATGCTGGGAGCCGCGGGTGTATTTTGTCATCTAATTAAAGATACCCGGGATCACAGCAACATGTTTTACTGGAAAAAATCGCATGAGCGAAAATTGCGTTTCACTTGTCAAAGGAAATGCAAAGCACTACTCGCTAGTTCATTATACCGTAAACCGCGCGTATTGCTCTGCAGAAATGTACACAGAAAGCACGAGAAGCCATTCAAGACGCCTGCATTACCAGGAGAGTCAGTGCCACTTCGCCTCATTAACTCATTTACAACTACCGATCTTTATAAAGAACAATATAAGTATGGGAAATACCGTCAAAATAAAAATATTAACGAGGAAATAACTTTTGCTTATTGTTTACCAATCGCCGCAGTGATCGTATGACAGTGTTTCGGTGCATAGATAATTATTTTATTATTATAATTTTAACTGCTTTTCCATTTTAATTCGTATTAGCGTAATTAACTTTCAATATGCCTTTAAAACGGTGAGTGTTTACAAATAAGCTTGGGATTGAAATTTATTTTATGCACGTTTTTTATAAATGTATGACCTAGATAGATATAGATTATATAGATAGATATAGATAGATAGATAATAAAGCCCTTTTCATAGTAATAATGTATAATAGGTTACAATCGATAAAGTAGTAGTTATATGAGCGTTAACCTACCTGCGTATTACTACTGATCGTTAAAACGATCCGAATTTTCCGAGCTTTCCTGAATAGTCGGTTTTTTTGGTATTTTTCCATGTTTACTTTATGCATCAAGGTAATAATACTAAAAAAAACTACTGTGATACGAGATAAAAAAAGTTTCAGTAACCACTGGGTTTAAAACTCACTGCGCTAATTTCACGTATATATTATACATAAATAAATACTTGTAATGCAACCTTTGACAGAGGAACCCTCTTTTATTGCATATTACGCAATATAATGGACACAATTTTAACAAAATATAGCTAAAGTGCATCAGCAGCGTACATGGTAAAAGTACGGTCGATCATAATTGAATGCGTATACAAAATTTCGTGTCTGTGCTGATGACCGTTAAGGAGTTCCCTTTTTGGAAACCAACCCAGGGGTGTCAAAGTCCTGCTTTGGTAAAGCTTTGGTAAAATGGGCTGACGTAATTGAATGCATATACAATATTTCGTGTATGTGCTGTTGACCGCTGAGGAGTCACCTTGAAGGGAGCCAAACCTAGGTGTGGCAGCCATGTCATAGTGAAATTTAGAAAGTGCTATCATAACTGAATGCGTATACACAATTTTGTGTCTGTGCTGTTGATTGTTGAGGAGTCCCCTCGTCGGGAGCGAACCCAGGGTGTAGAATCAGGTCATGCTTACCATAAAAAAATGCATTGTCATCCGAACTGAAGCGACATGTACATTTTCAACTTTAAATGATAATATTTGAGGGTTTTCATAAATTTGTAATGGATCCCATCATCAGAACAAGATTTTAAATACGATCAATCTGGAAGTACCTACTTTCAAATAAAAAAAGAATTTTCCATCGGTCATAAATGACGAAGCTCTGAGGTAACAAATATTAAAAAAAGACGCAACCGAATAGATAACCTCCTCCTTTTTGAAGTTTATTAAAAAGAGGAGGGTTTAGCATTTAAAATTTTGTAACATGTAACTATTTCTTTGGAATTCTACTTTGTAACATTGCTACAAGCTGATATCATTGATTTTATAGGGCAGTGTTTTTCAACCTTTTTTACATCGCGACCCCCGTTTTTAGTAAATAAAAAAAAAAGCTCTCACACGACCCCCCATAGACTTAGTTCTTAGTTCTTTCGATCCCCCATTAGTGTCTTCCACAACTGTAACTGTGTGCATTCAATATTTTTTTGTAAAAACAATGGCGAAAACCACAATTATTTTAACTGTTTTTCCATTAGTTTTAACTGTTTTTCACTTTCAAAACTGTACTTACTTGTTTCTATATTAGATCAACATAACATTTTGTAAAAGAAATAGCGAACAACAAATAATAATTATGTTCCTCTTCCGAAGCTGTAAATGTTTGCATATTATATATTAAATATTTTGTAATATTTTCAAGTTTTATTGTTAGATAGCCTGCGACCCCCCAGGAGTCTCTTCGTGACACTTCAGGGGGTCGCAACTTACTGGTTGAAAACCACTGATGTATGGTATTGGATTGTTAATTACCATACTACGTTTAGGCAGTTAGAATTTTACTAACTTCTCTTATGTTTAGTAACCCAATAGCTGACGTTCTAAACATGCCTATATTTATTTATTTTTTATTTATTTTTAGTAACACATCTAGTAAAATATTAATGTCATTGATTAAGATGTTAGTAAGAAATTGATGCGACATTATTTTTAATGATTGACACAGTCGCCTAACTAGGCCTAGGCCTGTTCTAAGGCAGACTTTTAATGACGATATTAACCCTTGGAGTAAATGGGTATTTTCATGGATGCATCTGTCTCTTTTGCAGGATTTTCGGCGACATCGACTTAAAGTACTATAACTACGAAACTACTACACCAATCATAAAAAGAACAACTGCACAATGATTGCATTGAAATTTCGAATATAGAATATTGAAATATCATTTTGTAAAACAATTAGATAATTATGAATAAATATGAGAACGTCAAAGAAGTGAATAAAACGAGCGACCAGATTTGGTCGACTCGTACTCAACGGATAATTGTTTCGCGACCAGATTTGGTTGACTCATACTCAACGGGTTAAGTGTGCACTGTCAACTTAAACTATAGTTAGTACTTATTTTTAAATCGACAAATATAAAACTACAAATATTTACGCATATACAAATATGGATAGATACTTATATACATCTATAGATAAAATATATATCCATATATACACACATACACATACATATATTTATACGAAAATAATAATAAAACCAAAATAAATAAAAATAAAAACTAAAATAATATACATATATAAATCAATTACATATTGATATAACGCTCACATACCTATAATAGTCATTTAAAATTGTCATGGAAAAACTAAATACTAAGTACTAAATACTGGTATCCTATATTAAAATACAATAATAATATAACAACAAACGAATTTCTCTCATAGGTCTCATTATTTTCCATAAATTGTGCTCTAATTATTTACATATTATTTATATTACAATGTATTTAAAAAAATCGAAGACTATCGCGGTTGTTTGACATTATATATGTATATCTATATATAAATTTATATATAAATCGTTTGTCACTTATTTTCACCACGACACAGATCGGCATTCCAGCCGAGATCACAAACACGACACAAAAAAAAAGCAAACCCAAAAGCAAATTCGGACGAACACAAGGTTTGCCCAGAGACATTATATGTTTCTGGCCCCTCGGATGTATGATGCATTCCTTGCGACACTCACCGAAGGGCAGAAGCTGAGAACCAGTACCGCTTTCAAAGCTCAGGTCACAAAATGGTTACCTGGAAAAAGTAGAGGCGAATGCGAAAGGCAGCTCACGGAAATTGTGTCAATATAAAAATATTAAAAAAGAACAAAATATTAAAAAAGAAAAGTTTTTGCAATGATTTATTTTTGTTTATTTATATATTATTATGTAAGTATATATACAGTATATATTGAATATAGGTGTATGTGTATATATATATATATATTATATGTATAAGTGTGTATTTATATATAAATATATCTATATATTATAATGCCTATGTAGGATTATAACCCTTTTATCCTTACCGCTTTACTAACTAATATTAGATGTCTTTTTCTTCAAATTTTCTTAATTATGTTGCAAAAAATTTTTATTTTTTATTTTAACCGAAAATTTATAAAAAATTGTACTATGTAACAAATATAAGTGTGGTATCACTCCAGAACAGACTGTAGTCTAGTGGAGCTGATAAAATCCATCAAATCTGTACTTTCTTTGCTTCACAAACAATGACTAAGTATTTGCTCTTTTTTACACTGTGTTATTTATGTCAACATTGTAAATTTTTATTTTGGATTTAAATAAATAAATAAAAAAAAATAAAAAAATAAACGAATTGACCCATTACCATTATAAATATATAACATCAACACCCGGGTGCTACAAACTTCACGCGGTAATTAAAAAAAAACTATTTATAATGCAAATTTTAGTTTGGTATCAATTATAGCTATTATTATTTCCGTAATTCTATTATTTCCGGTTGTTTGATATTATAAATATAGAGAGCTACAAAGTTGCTGCGGTAAATTCGTTTATATATTTATAATGCATATTTTAATTTGGAATCAATCATAAGTATTATTATTTTCGTAATATTTACATTCAGATGTATATTTAATGAAATCGAAGACTTTTGCGATTATTTGACATTACATATAAATATATAAACGAATTTATAATGAGTAAATATATTACTTTAGCACCCGGGTAAATAGCACCCTTGCACAAACATCACGCGGTAAATTCGCTTATATATTTATAATGCAAATTTTAGGTTGGTATCAATCATAGCTATTATTATTTCCGTAATATTTACAAAGATTTAAAAAAAAGATATAAATTTTATGAAATGTCAAACTATGGTGGTTGTTTGACATTATAAATATAGAATGCTACAGAGTTACTGCGGTAAATTGGTTTATATATTTATAATGCATATTTTAATTTCGTATCAATCATAGGTATTAATATTTTCGTAATATTTACATTCAGATGTAAATTTAATGAAATCGAAGACTTTTACGGTTGTTAGATATTATGAATTTATAATGAGTAAATATATAACTTTAGCACCCGGGTAAATATCACCCGGGCACAAACTTCACACGGTAAATTCGTTTATATATTTATAATGCAAATTTAAATTTGGTATTCAGGTTTCAGTTCATATTAAGTAAGCGCTTTGATATTTAAATAGTATAATATATAGCATTCTAATCTCTCCGTATTATTTGTATTGTATAATCAGCCTATATAAATATGTGATTATTATTATTATTATTTATTCCGTAGCCGGCGATTGGGGAGGGGGTCGCCCTCGCAGCCAATACGCTGCTGTCGGTGCCGCTGGATTTCGTACTTTATTCACGATTCGCTTCCATTCTCGACGATTTTTTGCCACGTCTTGAGCATCCCTAGCCGATAACCGTTGATTCTTAAGGTTGTATTTGATGTTATTTAGGCAGGTTTTTTTCGGTGCTGATCGCTGATTGTTATTTGATTGATGGCACGATCAGTTCTTATTATAAAACCATTTATCATAATTGAAGGGGTCGGAGCAATAAGGGACCTAAGCCTCATTTGTAAAATTTGTAGTAAACGAGGTTTAAAGTTTTTGACCAAATCCTGAAATCATAGTTTATTTTTTTATAATGTTTAACCTAATTTATTATATGTATAATAGATTCTTACATATCCTTTACTAAGAAAAATAAAAAAAAACTGCATTTTCCGAGACAAAAAATTAAATGAAAAATAAATGTGGCTTATGACCTTTTTGATAATAACAAAACGAATATAAATGAAAGTCAAAAATATACTAAATGATTTTTTATTTAAAAGTATTAGTTTCTACATCGCATACTAAGGTAGTGATTTAAATACACTATGTTTGGATTAGATATCCTACTATAGTGGCTTACATATTTAGGGATATTTCTAGTGTGGTCGTGAACCGATTGTACCATTTCCGGGGCAACTTTGTTCGATCGGTTATGATGTCTACCACGCTCATCTTTTTTTGGTGTTGGTCTTCCTTCCGAAATTTGTTTTCAAATTAGTTTAATGGGCTTAGCTGAATTTTGAAGTCCATGAACCGATAAAAACTCCTGTTTACATATCTTGACATCTATTCCGTTTACTTTTACAAAATACAAGTTGGTAAATTTTCTTGCTGACTCTTGTCTCTTTGATTTTTTCTTATAGTTTCTCTTTTTCTTTGTAACTTTCATTGTGGAAAATAAATACGTGTTATGATTTTCGTATGTCTCTAAATCCCAAAAGCCGTTAAATATTTATGTTTCGGTACCCCTGAGCAATTCTCTGCACTTTTTTGTGCATTTACACGGCTCTCCAATCTTCTTTGCTTCTTTTGCTGTACCCTTCAAAGTTTTATAGGCGTGTCCCAAGTTTCGACGTTTTTTTGCTTTAGTTTTTTTTTTCCTTCAATATTTACTTTTCTCTATCGGCTTGGCGGAAGTTTTTCTGGGCTAAAAACTGAACCTCTGCTGCTTTCTGCTTGAGCTTGATTAAAATTTGCAGTTGCACTGTTATTTTGTGGGGTCCTCTGAAAAACAAAATATATTTTAGTCAAGAAGGGCCTAAGCCACCATGTAAATAAATTAATTTTTAAGGTAGTAGAAAATGTTATTGGCTCAAAAAACAAAAAAAAATAGAAGTGTTAGTGACTCTTTATACATAAAACATTAAAAACGAGCTATTTATAGCCATATCCTATTAAAAAATAAATTTAATGTTTTTATAACCTTAATAGGACACAAGCCACATATACTGCAGCAAAAAGGGCTCAAGCCACTAAAAAGTTTATTTACCTTTTTTGAAGTAGATTCATCACTTTCACACGAACTGGTGTCTGGAGAATATTCCTTATCTTTCACTGAATCGTAGGAGCTAAAATCCGAACCTGAACAGCTGTGTTTTTCACTATAAATCAATTTATTTCGTTTCAGTGACATTCTGTCACCTGTCGCCATGTTGCTTTTATTGTGGCTTATGACGTTTTTGCTTGAAAATTTTCCACTATTTTGCGCGTCGGCAACAAGGTCGTTATAGCTTGGTGGCGCCATCTATCATGCGATAGCCGTACAACTTGGATGGTGGCTTAAACCCTTCTCTACGGTTGCCATTTCACTAAAATAGTGAAAATTAAAAAAATATGGCTTAGGTCCCTTATTGCCCCGACCCCTTCAATTGTTATTATAGATGAACGTGCGGACGAACGGACGAACTTATAGATGATGTTGCCAAAATATACTATAGAGTTGAGGAATCTAATAATCTATATAATCAATGCTATTACTTAATAGGCAATTTACTCTTTACTTGCTAATATGTAGCGCCCGTAGCCCCGTTGACACCGGTTCTTCTTGTTGTTACCGAAGTTAAGCAGCGGCGGGCGTGGTCAATGCTGAGATGGGTGACCACCTGAGTGTTTGACTGCGTGATGCTACAAATGCCCACCTAGAAGATGGTGCCAATAGGCAACAAGGTGGGTTCCTCGAAAATGCATATGCCTTGTGGGTAAAAAAAATTAATAATAAATACATATATACTTATATAAAAAAGGGACACAAAATAGAATACTGTTAGAGAATCTGACCCGGGCGGTGTCGTAGGTACAGCTTATCGTCTAATAAGAGGAACCACGGATAACCACAACATGTTCTACTGAAAAGTTTTGCAAACGCCTAAATTGTGTTTCACTTAGTCGAAGCAAATGCAAAGCACGATTCACTGGTTCATTATGCCGTAATGCGCGTGTATTGCTCTGCAGAAATGTATACAGAACGCACCAAAAGCCATTCAAGGCGGCAGTTAGTTTCGCTTACGACTGCATTACCGGCGAGTCAGGATCACTTCGCCTCGTTAACTAACTAATTATTACCGGCTGCGCTAATTGCACGTTTATACATAAATACGAGGGTTTGCTACTTAAGTTTTGAGACAGACAAGTAATAACAATTATTTGTAATCGAAAATGGCTTTATTGTTTATCGAAATACTCTCCATGAAAATCAATATAATTTTGCATGCGTTTGAACCAATTTTCGAAGTTCTTTTTCCACTCCGAAAGAGGTACCTCCAAAACTTCAGCCATCGAAAAACGTTGATCTCGCAATTTATTGTTGACGTGCGGGAATAAAAAGAAGTCATTGGCCGCCAAATCGGGGCTGTACGACGAATGACCTATTTAATTCAATGTTTTGAGTGCTTAAAAAGTCACTTGTTTGAGCCGATGTGTGAGAGCTCGCATTGTCGGGGTGGAGAATGATCCGTCTTCGGGGGTTGATTTTTTTCATTTCTCATAACCCTTCTGGAAAACAAATGGTGGTGTAACATTCAGAATTTAACATTTAATTTACCGTTGCGACATGACCATTTATAAAATCGAAGACTATCGCGGTTGCTTGACATTATAGATAGGATAGAAAACGAATTTACCACGTGAAATTTGTAGCACCCGACGTTTCGGTGACGTTGCAGCCGCAGTCTACCCTAGACAACGGCGGCTGCAACGTCACCGAAACGTCGGGTGCTACAAATTTCACACGGTAAATCCGTTTTCTATCCTATTTATAATGACCATTCATGCCTAAGAAACAAGTCACGATTTGCTTCGAAGGGCAAATGAGGGCAGTGCGCGAACAACTCTTATTGGATTTGGCTCGTCTTGAAAAACCTATACAGCCGATTGCTATTTAGTTTCTGGCTCACACATGTTTTCTCACCTGTAACGATTTTATAGATGCATTTGAAGCACCGCGATCGAATATTTTAAACATCTCTTCGCACCAATCGACACGAGCCTTTGTTTTGAGCAATTGTCAAATTATGCGGTATCCAACGTGAACAGATCTTTTTGACAGCCAAATATTCATGCAATATTGAATGCATGCGAGTGGAAATAATACGCAAGCATCCCTCAATCTCTCGGTATGTCACATGACGATCTTGTATAATCAGTTCGCGCACATCAACGATAGATTCTGGAACAACAACCAATTTTGGACGACCTCCACGAAATTCGTCCTGAAGCGAACTACGTCCACGATTAAATTCGGAAAACCAGAGAAAAACAGAAAACCAACAAAAAAAAAATATCGCATGAAAATGTTCACGATTTAAATTCATTTTTTAGGTGAAATGAATTTTTGAAGTCCTTCTAACAACACAAATAGCACGCGTATGAAAAAAATCTCAGCACTTACACCATTAAAAACGTCAAACTTTATGATAATGATGTCAGATTTGACATATCTGCACTGGTGTTGCCATATCTCAAAACTTAAGTAGCAACCTATATAAAAGCTTGTGAGCCTCTAATATTGCACATTATGCTTCAGAATGTTGGATATAATGTTTTCAATTTGTTAATGAGTCGCTGCTTCTTCGCAAGCAACCCTGGTAATATTGATACAAGCTAATATCATAGATTATATAATCATAAGCTCGCCTTTTCTCATGAATAAAGCGTTGTATTATTATTATTATTAATAATGATATAGGCATTGGACATTATTTTGCCCAAAGCCATATATATGGAGGTATCACCTAGAACACTAAACCCGCCACCCCAGGAAGGTATAACGATATTGATTACTTTTTCAACGTTTTCAATAAAGTTTTCACTGATATAGCGAGTTATTTACGTGGTTTAATCTAAGTCACCTATATAACCTTAACCCTTCAGGCCTCGGCCCCTCAGCCGATTAACAAGTTAATGTCCCAAAAATTTTTTGTAAAAATTAGTAAAAAAAATGAATTATGATACTGTCTCACCAAAACATTAATTACTGCCAAACCACTGTATCCGTAATTAAAATAAAAAATATTAACATAATAAAACATAATAAAATCAAACAAATTAAATTAAAATAAAATTAAAACGGGGCCGTCACACTGAATCGAGTTGTGGCCGATATTGGCCATTTGGGGCTCTAGGGGTTAAAGTTTAATTCTTACCACCAATTTATAATTCACAATAATATTATTATTGAACGGAATAATTATTGTTTCTCTTTCCAAAATTTACCTTAGTTCTATCTTGCAAATGCGGACATCCACCATTACGTAATTTCCTTCATAGACTTCTTTCAGTATTCTGAACACGATCCATACTAACTTTCTTACTCGCTTTGCTGAAACACGACCTATCTGAACTTTTCTTCCTAATTAGTTGGTCGTTTGCGTCTCGGATAATGAAGAAATTGTAACTATGACGGTAACTGTCACAATATCTCAATATAACTGTTATGAAATCTTATCGTCTCTGCCTTAATGGCACTACAACTCTAATAACTTTAATGATGATGGAATTTATTTTAGGAAAGTTTTTCTTCGAGATCGAGTCGACCGTAGGGGCTCTATAGACGAACAAGCATGCTTGTCAAGCATCGCGTCGCGGATTGGGAGGGAATCGTAAACCGCAGGAATTATGCAAATATATTTTATAAATAGTTATCAAAAATGCCTAATTTTGTAGTTTATACCAGGAAGTCACGTTAGGTGAATGATGTTACTTCCTTGGTATACAACTACAAAATTTATACCAAATATATATTTGACATACAAAAAAATAGAAAAATAAGGTATACAAAAAAAAATATTTGCAATTTCCTGTGGTTTACGATTCCCTCCCAGCCCGCGACGCGATGCTTGACAAGCATGCTTGACCGTCTAGAGTGCCCTTTACACATAAATGTTATACTATGCTAGAAAAACTGAATATTTAATTGAAAATGTGGTTATCTTTTATTTTCCCTGCCCAAACGAGGAGATGAGTTATTGTGAACCCGATTTATTTTTTTGAGATGAAGACGGAAATATCCCTTTTGAGTCCCCGTCATATCAAGGAGGCTGCCCAGTATGGAAATGGTCCTAATCGTCATTAATACCATTTCCACGTGGAAGTATGTCTGTCTGTATGTGTGTATTCTTACACGATAGAGCCCACATGCTTAATCCGGTTGGGCTGAAATTTGGCATGCATTTGGTTGAAATCGGTTCTCTGTAGGGCGTACTAGTCATATTCCAATCTCGAAATATTGGTCTTACAGACTTAAAATTTGGTACACACATGCCTTGTTGAGCCGAAATCTTATTGAATTTCGGCCTGTCAGTATATTTGCTTGAGCGAGTTTAATGCGTTGCATTTTCCCTAATCGCAATCGTCGCCAACTCTTCCATTTAATCAGGTTAACCTCCTTCCCGAAATGACATCACACTTAAAATCCTTTCAATTATATTCTTGGCTACTTGCCGGAAAGTTTTGTGGTGACACAATCGTTTTTTTTAAATCCTTACAGACGCTTATATCATAACTTTCCAAGACGCGAAATAAAACACAAGATACAGACAGACATCAAATAGTTAAATTCAGATTGGTGAAAATGGCGTACTTCTTGGATTCCTGAAATAACGTAAAAGAAGCCGTTAGTGAAAACATTCTTCTACTTTAAAACAACCCACAAGCATCGTAAGATGGTCTACCGATAAAATCTCTTATAGCATTAGTTATTCGAACTGACAAGAACTGATTCCAAATGACAAGAATATTCTTAGTTGTCGAAAGTCAGACAGCCAAGAATTATACCTGGGAGAGTTGTTGATAGCAGGTTTCTGATATCACAGCTCATGTGGAGAAAGTGTCCCTGCGTTTACTAAAATCAGGAGCTGTATTCCCTTAACTCGAGTGATGACGTAAGCATGCAGGCGCGCGGAACCACGTGGTCGTCATATTTCGTGACGTCTTCCGCTAGCTATGCCGCGGCTTGCTCGTAGCAGGTTCCACGCATGGCTTGTTTTTAATAGTTAAAGATTTTTTAAATAGTTCCGTGCAGCTTGGGTCTAGTTCCGTGCAGCTTGGCCAAACTCTATGTTATATAGCTTGTCTAACTCTAACTCCTATCTGGTAGCCTCCTCGTAAAGGGACCTAACCTGTCAAGGCCGCTGTGAGCTTCTTCCACGGTTGTAATCCTACAGTCGGAGGCGGTTGGGTTTAGAAGATCCCGTGGAGGCGGATGCCAAACTGGGCGGTTGGTGGCTTCTCTGGTCTGAAGATGCATGTGCAAAGGGCGGGCAGGGCCCGCCCTTTGCCGGTCCTATACATTTTTATCGTAATTATTTGATGTTAATTATTTTGATTGATTGATTGATTCGAATTTTGTATTTTATGATTTACTACCTGCGCCCCGCGGTTTCACCCGCGTGGTGATGGAAAATTGTGATAATGAGGATACAAAACTACATATCTCTATAAATTATAGCCTATGTGTTATTCTGATGTGTAAGCTATATTATTGTAAAGTTTCATCAAAATCCATTCAGTAGTTTTTGCGGGAAAGAGTAACAAACATCCATACATACATTCTTACACACTTTCGCGTTTATAATAGTAGTAGGATAACATTTTTATTAGAAATTTTAGATTTTTAGATTTATTTGATTTTCATTATTTTATTTTAATTTCGTTTCATAGTGATTTCCTGTTGCAATAGGCGTGTCCTGAAAACCAGGATAAGAGATATGCCGAGGATACCCCTATTTGTACCATTTGTGTTTTATTAGTCTATGTCTATTTTCAATTGATTCACTGCCTCAAAGCGTCGCTCGCATGCATCTCACATTTGTCGAAATTCGTTGTTCGCTAGAATATAGGCTCCATATTTCAATACTCGAATTATGGAAATCGACATCGAGATAAATTCAATCGAAACTCAATCTAAACGCCTGTTTTGAGGGTTGTAACGCGAGGTCGCGCAATACAATCGACTCCAATCGGGGTGTGGGAGTAGGGGGGCAGGGGGGGAAGGGCGGGGGGAAGGGGGGATACTTTGCAAAAGAAGCGAGGCGTAAAATCCTTTACGGCTTTTTGTTGCGATGCGAGCCGTGCGTGCGATATTTACGATCGCCGTTGCGTAGCGCATCGAATCGTAAAGGAGTTCGTCTCTTGCCGGAGATTGCTTTATATGTACGGAGGACTCGAGGGCGATTGCGGTAAAGTTTACGGCTTTTGATCGTGGTTTAAAAGCCGTATTCGACTTAGAAAACCGCACCGGGCGGTGTTTGAAAACGAAATGCGACCTGCGCATTATTGGTTTTTGACATTACAGCCCGACCTGACAGATGGTATCCTATATCAGATATTCAGTGGCGCAATCGTTCAACATATTTTTATACGACTGACCAACAAAAAATGGGTGCAATATGTTCAGGGTTCATCTACGTATGTTTTACGTTTCTTTAGTCCACTGTAAATTCCAAACTTCTTCGAAGAAGGTTGGCGGTCAGCTCTCTGTA
The DNA here is from genome assembly GCA_944548615.1 of Micropterix aruncella. Lineage (NCBI taxonomy): Eukaryota > Metazoa > Arthropoda > Insecta > Lepidoptera > Micropterigidae > Micropterix > Micropterix aruncella. The sequence goes on from OX155961.1 coordinate 30,603,986, forward strand.
TGCGTTTCGATTCTGTGCCAAACGAAATAAGTCTTCTACGCTGGCTATTTCAGTCCATTCCCTGATGTTACTCAGCCACGTCTTTTTATTCTTCCAGCACGTCTCTTCCCCTCAATCTTGCCCGTCATAATTAGTTGATGAAATTGGTACCGATCGTTTCAAAGCACATGTCTTAAGTAACTGGTTTTATTCCTTTTCATGGTCAATAAAAGTTCTCGGGATCGGTTGACGCGCAGTAGAACTTACACTTTCGTGACTCTATGGACCCAGCTAATCCTCAACATTCTTCGGTAACACCACATCTCAAAATATCAAGTTTCTTACTGGTCGTTTCCTTAATGGTCCAAGCTTCGCAGCCGTACAAAACTACTGGCCAGATGTAACACTGAAGCAATGTAATTCGAAGATTGATGTTAAGGTCTCCATCAAAAAGTACCTTCTTTGTTTTGTTGAAGGACGCACGGGCAAACTCTATCCCTGGTTTCACTTTCTGGTCGGGTTCCCATGTTTCTTTTACCCACGTGACTAGGTACTTGTATTTTGATACTCTCTGCAAATTAGTCCCTGCTACCGGGATTGTCGGGTTCAAATCCTCGTTCCTTGAAACCACCATAATTTTTGTTTTAGTGAGATTCATCGAAAGTTCCGCTTTCTGGCTGCACTCGTAGACGCTATCAACTATCTTCTGCAGATCTTCAGGCGTAGAGGCCACAAGGGCGATATCATCGGCGATCCGCAGGTTATACACCGTTGATAGTGATATTCTTGAACGCTTGGTCCAATTTTGTCATTTGCCATATGGGCCGGGTCCGCTACTAGCCCACTCATTTGGGATCGCTGTTCAGGTCAGGTGATAGCATGCGCCCAAACCCATTAAAAAGTAAAAAAAGGGCTGAAAACTTTGAGTTTTTCGGTATTTTTCGCCGAGGGTTGGATTTTTCTGGACCGTTCTAATCGTTTCTAATCGTAATCATAATCATTTATTATTATCATTATCATATCGGATAGTAACATGTATTACATGTATTACGTATTACATTTATTTATTTATTTATTTTTATTTATTTACATATACATATAGGTACATTCAAATTCATGAGAACAACAGAAAATGAAATGACAATTTAGACAATGCCGTCGTATGCTTTTAAGTTATATACTCATGATACATCTGGCTGAGCCCAAGTTACATAGCGCATACATTAAACGCAAATGATAATCTTTCTATTATGCTAAGCAAAGAGCAGCCGAGCGCACCTTGCTAGGCACCCCTGTGTTAAGGCGAGCTCACTTCGGGAGTCACACGGTTGTGTCAAGGAAAGATCTAAAATATTATTTTTTAATTATTTTAATTTTAATTTGTAATCATTATTAATATTATTATTATTAATATTGTTATTATTATTACTTTTTTTTTTTTTTACCCTTTTTCAGTATTTTAAACAATTGTCTAACCACAGAATGAAATCTATAAGCGCGAATCCCCTCTTTTGCGGTATAAAGGTGATTGTCGCATCGTATTTATATGAGTTTCGCTCGTTTCACTGTAAATATTGCTATCCATAATATTGTGATACGTCCAAAAAGTAATAAATTCAATAAAAGGAGCTTCATAAAATAATATTATATTATAAATAGGATAGAAAACGAATTTACCGCGTGAAATTTGTAGGACCCGACGTTTCGGTGACGTTGCAGCCGCCGTTGTCTAGGGTAGACTGAAGAGCTATCAGTCCGTTGTTTTGCGGGTAGGCCGCAAACCGCTGCCGCCACTGCGTAGGTTATAACTGTGGTGGGGGGCCGGGCTCGTAGCGCGGGAATTTTTTAAATCCGTCTTGCACACAACACTCACTGTATCCTGTTTTACGTCTTTGCATTCGGCGTTCGGCGGCGGGAACATTTTAAGAAGAGGGTTCCACGTAGAAGAGAGTTTGTAGCCGTCATCTCTATTGAAGTTCGGAGTTCTTCTTATTTCAATGGCTTCCCGGATCATGCGAGGAAAGTAGAATTGTTCCTTGGATAGAACAATGGGATTTTGAAACTGCATCCAGTGGTTACTTCCGCTATCCAATATATGTTCGCAGATCGCCGATTTTTCTCGCTGAACGTTTTTAACAGCTTTGATGTGTTCTGTCAGTCGCGTGGCTATGGGCCGTTTCGTTTGTCCAACGTAGGCTAGCCCGCAGCTGCATTCGGCTTTATACACACCCGGGGTTTGCAGTGGTATTACATCCTTTACAGGCCTCAAAAATCGATCTATATTTTGGGTCGGTTTGAAGATCGTTTTTATATCGAATCTGTTTAGCATCTTACTTATTCGATCAGTTACGCCCTTGACGTATGGTAAGAATGCTCATACTAAACTGTCGATCGCAGCGCTAGCACAGAATAACTATCTTTGCGCAGAGGTGGTATAAGGGCATTAATGGTAAAGCATATTTAGCGTAACTCTTATAGCGCTCTCACGTTTTAATTAATTGTAATTAATTTAGGGCCTAAATAAAAAATGTGGAAGCAAAACGCTATAGAATTAATCAGTCAATATAATGAAATTAAAATAAAACACACTCACCGCTTATATTGTAGGACTAATTGCGCCTGAAAGTTTAAAGCCTGAATGCCCGAGCAACTTTTATGAGTCCCAATTGTAAATTGGTTCCTTATCGGGGGATTCGCTCGGAAACCTTTTTAAATAATGCTTATATTTTTCAAAAAACTCATAAAAGTAAAATTCTTCAGATATGGTCGTTCCCAGGCACGGAGCAGCTCCGTGTTCCCAGGTATCATATCAATATAGTAGTTAGGTCGATATAGTCGCTCGGAATCATTGGGATGCGTGGTATCAAAAAGTATCCCCTTTGTGCTTTCCTTTGGTGGTAAAAGGATTCGTGGAGCTAGAGCCATAAGATCCAAAGTGTTCTCGGGTCGGCCCAACTCACGATACAGATCCTATTCAGTAGCCTCCTCGTGTGAGAGACTACCCCGGTAGGAACTCTTGCGTCTCAGGCCTCACAGCTGGTAGATCGGTCTTCCCGGGGAAGGGAGGGGGAAGGGCGGGGGAGATTGTCTGTTTGCCGGGAAAGTCTAGAGGTGGCTAAACCGTTTTTTTACTTTGTTTTCATATTCGTTTTTCACTTATTTACAAAACGATCACAAACAAATTTATTAAAATTAAGACAGGACAACGTCTATCGGATTAGCTAGTAAGTAATAAATGCGATTATGGTATAAACATATTAGTAATAAAATGTAATATATAAATACGATTATAAAATTGATAACAATAAAAACAATTATATAGTAAAATGATTTTATTTTGCGCAGTAATTTATTACTTAGTCACTCCTTCTTAATTGATTTATTGAAATTAATGAATTTATTGAATTTCAAAGGACTGAGGGGGCTTGGGAGTATGATGTAAATGAGACAAAGAAAGGACCAAATTAACATTCGAGTAAATACCCCACGCATCCGCTAACGCGCCTAAGTTTAATATAGCGGTTTTCAAGGCATGCGATATTGCCTGCTAGCTGCGGTTCTGATGTTTGTTTATCCACTCGTAATTTTGTCGTCTGAGGAGTAAATATTCGCGTTTTAACGTTGCGCCGCTCGCATTAGGGGAGAGCGACGTCAAAGTCATTAGCATTCGCTTGTAAGAGGCTCAAAGTTAAAGATATCAACTCGCTCGTCCTTGCCTTAACACACTTTTAACGAATTTTACCGAGCAGCTGCGACGACTCGTCACACTGTCATTTCCAGCAGGCGCCAAGCCACCTAACTTCAAAGTATGTGGCGACTATTTTCTCGAATGTTGTTTACCTTCGACTTTGCTAAAATACACGGACTTTCTTGAGTCATGTTGAAAATGTCTTTATACTTCAACATACTGTACCCTACCTACTACTGCGGAACATAATACATGTCGCATAGCGTATGGCGATATATATGGCCACTCGAATATTAGGAATTCACTATATTCTAGCAATGATTATATAGGGTACTACCTGACCCGTGCCCACTTCGTTGGGCGGTAAAACTTTTTACCTGTGATAAAATTATGAGTGTGGTTCGGTTAGTACTGAGTGCTATGATTTATTTCCTGACTGCCAAAAGAAGGGTTATATTTTTACTGCATATGTATGTATGTATTTGAATGCCAATTTGACTATAATACCGTTATTTGTCAGTGTATTCTTGTGAGTGTTTTATTTGTGAGCGTATTATCTCTTTAACTATTTATGCAGTAAAAGGGAAATTATATGCAGTAAAAGAGAAAAGTCTTTTGTTTTAAACATTTGAGACGATACATTTACTTATTTTGATAAGAATTCATAATTGTTGATAATATGACCAATAAACATGACCTAACGATTAAAATTATTTTTTTAATATAAAATACTATTTTTTGTGACACATATAAAAGTTATACATTGCTGTCGCTGACTTTTTGTAGGCATTATCAAGCTCTACAACTTTTCTCTATAACTTAATCACATATCTCTCATTGTTAAGACAGCGTTAGTTGGAAACGTTTTCGTTCGACCGCTTTTCTCTAAATTACTTTGCAAATCCGACTACCACGAAAAAGTCTTTTTCAAAATCGGTTTAGTAGATCCAGAGATTACTTCCTACAACATCACAAACTTTACATCTTTATAATATTAGTATAGATTATATTGCTTAATGCCATACTATGTTTCGGAATAATTATATTCATAATCATTTTTATTTTTCAAAAAAGACTAGGTATCTACAATAATCTAATAGGTAGATACATAATCTGGCGAAATCGTCAAAAAAAAACATATTAAAAACGTAACTACTTACATAACTATATACATGCCACATTATATTACAAAATAATGTTATATTTGTATAATGTTATATAATAATGCTATATAATAATGTTATACAAAAAACTTTTATATTTTCATTACTACTTATATTATTTCTAGTTATATTATTAAAATTACACCCTACAGTATTACAAATCATCCAGTAATGTTAAAAATCATCAACTAAGCATCCACTATTATTATTCTTATAGACGTCTCATTTTGCGTTTTTCAGGCATTTTATTTAAGACTAGCTGTTGCCCGCGGCTTCGCTCGCGTCAAATTTTGGGGTAAAATAGATCCCTTTTTTCTAATCAAGTGGCAAGTTTTGCGTGTAATATATAAGGTATCCTACGTCATTCTCTATAACCCTGTCAATATTTACTTCATGATGATGAACTAAGTAGTTAGGGCGTAAAGATGTAACGATCGCGGTGCTTGCGCTACGCATGTTATCGGGACAAATGTTTAATTTATAATGAGGTTCTAGCGACTTCTCACGTCCGAAAACCGTCGCGCGCGACTCAAGAGTCTATTTCGAATTTTAGGGTTATTTACCCCTTCTCACCCCCTAAGTGGTAAATTTTTGAAAAACATGAAACATGCATTCGCTTATTTGTTTAATATCATTGAAACCCCTTCTCGCCCCATTTTTGTGTGAGAAAAAATCGAAAACCTACAAATTAACTATAAAATTAGGAAAAAAACATTTTTGGTTACTAAATAGGCACTTTTTTTTGAATATCATCGTTAAAAAGTGTTGATTCATAATTTAAACTAAAAAGCTATTAAGAAATCACAATAAAAAAAAATATTTGAAAAAAACTGAATTTTTCAGTCCTGAAAGATTTCTGTGCTCGCTACTGTAGGTATTGTTACGAGTATAAATGACAGTTCCAAACATTGATTAAACCTCTCTTATTGAAAAATATTTATTTGCAGCTGTTGTTATAAAAAACATATACAAAAAAACAAGAACAAACAGATTAAAAATTAAAACAGTTAATAGACAAAGACTATGAAATAAAGTATTGAATCTTATAGTCAATATGGCGGAGTTTCTGGTATGGCGGTATGGCGGCCCTCTATTTATTGGCTCTAAGACGCCTGTACGGTAACTTATCACAAAATAAAATAATAATATTATAACAACCGAATTTTTATTATTTTAATATTATTTACATAAATACGTAATTTTTTATTTGTTATACATGTTTTAATAGGTAATAATGATGTATATGTATGCTCACTTAGACTAGTAGATAGCATTTTATCTCTCCGTATTATTTATGTATAGTAATTATCCAATAATGACCGTATATGCAATCTTTGCTCAAGAAGCTCTTTGCGAATTCTATTGAAATAAGAGCTCGGCAATATCCCACGAGGAAGTACATCGGCATGACACCAGGAATAAAACCCAGTACCTCCAGCCGTTCGTAGGACGTACTGCCAAGTTCCAGGTGACTAGTCGATACATAGGCCTTTTAATAAATTGCCTGAAAGATTAAAAGCGATTAAAAACATGGATATTTTCAAGAGATCCATTCGAGTTTATCTGCTTAAAATTAACATGTATACTCATAACGCCTTTTTAAAATATTTTGATAATACATAGCATCGTATCTACCCATTTAAACTAATACACATTTAATAATTGTTAATTGTTTAGTTGTAAACTGTTATGATAATAGAGTCTCTGTTTTTGTAAATTGAAAAGTTTTTAGTTATATATTGTAAATCATGTCTTGGCAAAATTGAGTAACTAATTTATGATTAATTTAATGTCATTCCTACACAATTTTTATGGTTGTTTTGGAAATAAATACTTTATCTTATCTTATACTAGCTGACCCGTGCCCACTTCGTTGGGCGGTAAAACTTTTTACCTGTGATGAAATTATGAGTGTAGTTCGGTTAGTACTGAGTGCTATGATTTATTTCCTGACTGCCAAAAGAAGGGTTATATTTTACTGCATATGTATGTATATATTTGCATGCCAATTTGACTATAATACCGTTATTTGTGAGTGTATTCTTGAGAGTGTCTTATTTGTGAGCGTATTATCTCTTTAACTATTTATGCAGTAAAAGGGAAATTATATGCAGTAAAAGGAAAACGTCTTTTGTTTTAAACACTTGAGACAATAAATTTACTTATTTTGATAAGAATTCATAATTGTTGATAATATGACCAGTAAACATTACCTAACCATTTAAATTATTTTTTAATATAAAATACTACTTTTTGTGACCTAAATATAAAAGTTAGACATATGCTGTCGCTGACTTTTTTTGTAGGCATTATCAACTTTTCTCTAGAACTTAATCATACATATATCTCTCATCGTTAAGGCAACGTTAGTTAGAAACGTTTACGTTCGACCGCTTATTCTCCGACTTATGTACTTTGCAAATCCGACTACCACGAAAAAGTCTTTTTATTTTTTGAATTAATATATAGCCTATGCCACTCACAAATAACGTGGCTTTCTATTGGTAACATAATTTTCAAAATCAGTTCACCAGAGATTACTTCCTACAACGTCACAAACTTTACCTCTTTATAATATTAGTATAGATAAAACGACTCTACAACGACTCTACAACGACGACGACTCGACATATTCATTTCCAGCAGGTGCCATGCCACCAAACTTCAACGAATGTTGTTTACCTTCAACTTTGCCAAAATACACGGACTCTTCCGAGTCTTGATGAAAAGTCTTGATATTTCAACATGCTGTACCTACCCTACCTACTACTGCAGAATATAATCAATGTCGCATAACGTGTGGTAATTCATATTCATATTCATATTCATATTATTAGTATACTGGTATACAAGTCAGATACAAATTAGTAAACATTCATACATATTAGCAAACAATCTTTTTTTTATCGTAAAGAAAAGATAAAATAAACAAAACAAACGAAGAAAAAAACACAAGAATAATGTAAAAAGAAGAAAATACAAGACAAAATGCAAAGAAATCATTAAATACTTTAGCCACCAAAGCATTTTAGACTTCATTCGAGTAATATTCCTCCAGCGAGTAAAACGCCTTATCTGTAAGGTACCTCTAAGGCGTCTCTTAAACACGTCAAGAGATTGCGCCTGCCTAATGTAGGTACTCGCTGAGTTTGTTGTAAACCGCTGGGCCGGCGATATAGGCTAGCCTCTCCGACTTGGATAACGCATGACTTACCGAACGTAGCATGCTACGGGATCTTGTTGGATAGTGATGATGCACACCATTCACTTCAAAATCGGTTAGATTTCTGCAAACGAACAGCGCTACTTCCATTATATAAATTGACGGCAGCGTCATGATGCAAAGATCTCTAAACAGAGGCTTAGCTGGCGTATCAAGCGCCACACGCGCTATTGTGCTGACTGTACGCTTCTGCATAACGAAAGCCCTCTGCCTGTCGGCTGCTCGACCCCATAACTCCATATGACCAAGCGTATATTATATTTTCACCGTACTCTAGGTAGATGCACCGCTACTACAATCAATCAATCCATCATTTTTATTGTCTTATGAAATCTTACAGTTGTGCAGACATTATTACACGACTGCCCAACAAAAAAGTGGAGTAATGTGTTCAGGGTTTATCTATATATGTTGTATGTTTCCTTATTCCCCTATAGCTTCTAAACGCTGCAAACAATTTAGAAATATGTGATATTGTTGCAATCACTATGTCATCCTGAGTGTTATAGGTTACAGTAAACTTGGCGAAAATCGCTTAAATATTTTAAATGCTTGGAAAAATATAAAATGATAATTTTAGTTATGATTTTTAGTTCATTCACAAAATACATATGTCAATATTATTATCCTACTTTTTTTGTTTCAGACAAAGTTACGCTAGCAAAGAAATGACGGCACCGGCGCAAGCTGGTGCCGTCATTTCTGCAGCGGTAGAACCCATGACACTCGCCACCGGTTAAATATTGCCCTTCCCAGAGTGCATCTAACACAAACACAAAAATCATTTAATTACGTTAGTTTTAAGCTTTTTAGCTGCCGCCCACTCCAAACTAGACTTCTGGAGTTAAAATTTTTCGAGAGTTTTATAAAAAGAAAATTGGCATCCACACATGCTTTCTATACGTTGGACGAATTCTACAGCTGTGCTGAATCGTTTGTAGTCTAAATAGTATTTTGTATATAAGATTTAAAAAGTTTAGGGCATGAAATGCTATTTTACAATATTGATAGGATTTTTTTTTAATATATGCTTCAGGCGTTTTAGTTGTTAAGTTGACGTTTGAAACGGTATTATTTCCAAATTATGTTGGAATTTAATTAGTGGATCATTTAACATTTCTTTTTTTATTTTTTTTTTTGTTTTGTTTTTTATTATTATTCTTTTATTTTTGATGCGATTATTTTTATTTTTTTTTATTCTGTTATGTCTTTTAATTTGACACTATTTTTATTTCTACTATGGTTTTTCATTTTGAAGTTCAACTAATATGTAATTTATCTAATATGTATATTTTCTTGACGATTTTACCAGATTAGGTATCTTTGTTGTAGATATCTAGTCTTTTTAGGAAAATAAATTTATATCAAAATAAATAAATCATGATTATGATTATGATTATGATTGCAATTTAACTCAAAAATAGTTTTTTTACTACTACATTTATTAAATATTAATCAAAAAGATGTAAAAGATTAATGAAGGGATTACAACTTTAGGTTGAAAACAAATAAAAAACGTGTCTTTTTGGCCGTATAAAGTAAACCATGCTCCCCCTTAAATATGTTTGGCCTTTGGGAAGTGCGATAATATTTGAAAAGAAAATAATTCTCTCGGTTTTAGCTCTTGGGTAATATGCGCTTCCATAACCACTAAACGAACAAGCTTAGCAAATAGTTTTACATAATGTGTACAGTGTTGTGCAAAAAGAAAGAAGCGACAAGGGTGCAGTGAAGCGTACACGTGAATCAACAAAAGTCAAGCATAAGCACCGTTCAAAGAATTATATACAACAGGATTGCTAAAAACGAAATAAGAGAATATAAAAAACATAAAATTGACATCTGTACGGCAGGTTTAATTGTTAGTACGATCAATAATCTATTGAAAAATAAAATAGTCTCCACTATTGCATTACTATATTCAGGGCTTACAGAAAATGGAACCACATTTCCATATGGACAGAGACAATTGTTAAGATATTTTAAGTCACGTTGGCTTCAGTCTCCGGAGTCTCAGGAGTCTCCGAGATTGGTCAACGTTCGAGATGGATATTTTAATGACATTAGTAATTACAGGCAAGAGGGAATGATACTAATATTCCTGTACGAAAAATGGTAAGATGCGCACGATGTCAACAAACAGGTGTGTAAGATCCCCTCAGTTATTCTTCGGATTGCACAATCGATTGGCTGACACCGAACGATGCGCAAACTGCATAGCAGTGCCCGAAGCTCAACCCCCAGATCCAATCTACCTGCCGGCATGGTAAACAGAGAGTCCTCCGTGCATTTTTAGAAGCATGTCCCCCTACAAGATGGACCGATTACATTGCCACGGTCGCAGGAAGTAGATTGATGGAGGCGGCTCAGGATCGTTCATCATGGAATTCTAGGGGGGAGGGGCTATGTCTAATAGTGGACGTCTACCGGCTGATGCTGATCATATGCAGCAATGACACTATGTTGACATTACTGGGAGTTAATGGGCCCTGTTGCAGTTTGGCAATTAAGGCCCATTTTTACAGGGTGGATCAAACGCACGGTCCAACACTCATCCGGTGGCCTCCGCAAGGAGAAGTGAGGGCCCGGGTAGGACTCCGGCCTGGGGGCCAGTTTCCCTTAGGAGTCAACATTTAAGCGCTCCTGGACGGTTTGCGCACCGTACGGCATCAGCCAATCTAGTGAATTCCAACTAACAGCCGGGAGTGTGTGGAAACAGTAATGTTTCCTAAAGAGCTGAGGTAGGTGTTAACCTTACGGCAATTGCTCTTGAAACCGACCATTCGGCCACCCGATTAGCCGAGCAAAGGATGCTGTGGTCCGCAATAGATTCAATAGACATCGTATCACTGTAAGGGAGAGGACCGCGCAAGCGACCTCGAACCTATAACCAGTCAGCAGACTGGAGTAATCTGGTAGTAAGGGCGCGAGTGTCGGCCCGCTGTGTGATTAACATGGTTATCTCGCGGTAAGGCGTTGGTCGCTTACGGGTGAGTGGCGTAACTAGACAGTGGATTGCTTTCGTCCTAAGTCTTCTGCGCTCACCTCACGGGAGACAGAACGATCCAATATCGTTAAAACTTCCTGAGGTGACGGGTTCGCCCATAGTTGACAGCTCTAGTTGTGTTAACATTACTACTTTTGCGTTTAATATGAATTAATATGAAACTGTAGCTTATATAATAAATTAGGTTTATAATGAGGAGATTCTTACGTGAGATATACAAGCCCTTAATTAGGCTAGTTTCACGATTTCCATTAATTACGAAACGAAACCTGACGCAGTTTGTGAGCAATATTGCTTGCTGGCCGAAATGTTACTGCGAATATTGTCAATTAAATGTGCAATCTTTGGAGTGTAAATAACGAACCCATTCGCATCAGTAAGTCAAATTAATTACACGTCGCCATTTTGGAGTGAGAGCTTTTTAAACATGGCCAGCGCTGACCCGCTTAGCACTGTAAAACAGGCTGGAGCTGTTCTCACAAACCCAGGGTTCACAGACGGTATTTTTTACCGGACAAGCTCAACGTTTTCTATTGTAATATAATATACTTACAGATTTAAAATATTTAATTATTTGTCTGTTTTTTTCTTACTCTGTATTTAGAAAGTTCGCAATAGGCAGATTTAATATCATACGACAATCTCTTACAACCAACCCTACTATGAAGTCTTCATATGTTTGTGTGTGTATATGATGTGTGTTAGTGTGTTTCTTGTAATTGGATTCGATCGACGTAATTGAAATGCAATTCCGTTATTTTTATCCCAAAATAAAATGTTTACCCAGCCGGAAATCAAACCCGGAAACTTACAATGTAAGAGCAGGTGACCTAACCACTATGCCACCGTGTTGCCCATAGAGTATAGGTATAAAGTTTAAGTATACAAAGACATTTAATTTATATATAATGATAATAATATTATCGTATTGTAATATTACACAAACAAATTTTAATATAATCAAATTAAGCAATAATCAAACATAAAGTATAACTAGTCAATTTCAAAAGTCTAAACTAATTGATGAAGGTGCCAATAACAATCACATTTATATATAACATAATAGCTGCGCCCAGCGGTTTCACCCGCGTGGTGATGGAAAATTGTGATAATGATTATATAGAAAACCATATATCTCTATAAATTATAGCCTATGTGTTATTCTGATGTGTAAGCTATATTATTGTAAAGTTTCATCAAAATCCATTCAGTAGTTTTAAGAGTAACAAACGTCCATACATACATACAAACTTTCGCGTTTATAATATTAGTAGGATAGTAGGAAAGAATTTAAATTTCGAATGACAATTTCTTAGATTTTTTTCCTACTTACTTGACAGTTATCGTTATATTTTAGATAATTCACACTATATCTTTATAAATTATAGCCTATGCGTTATTCTGATGTGTAACCTATATTATTGTAAAGTTTCATCAAAATCCATTCAGTGGTTTTTGCGTGAAAGAGTAACAAACATCCATACATACATACAAACTTTCGCGTTTATAATATTAGTAGGATATATATTTTTTAAACAGGATATTTAAAAGACAATATTTTGCACAACTTAAAAATCCTTTGATAGAATAAAATACATTTTTTGTTCAAAAATCCTTTAAAACTTTTTGGGAGGTTCTGTGTCTCTTAAGGTCTTTTATATGATCTGGTGATTGATTGATTGTAATAATATGGCCCGGATAATTCAGTGCTTTGCTTAGTAGTGTTCAATTTCACACATGGAAGATAAATTTATGTTAATAGTTTTGATTATGAATATTAGAAAATTTATTGTATTTTTATTTCCCAGAGTAAAATTCTACTAAAAGTCTATATAAATAAGGCTATTCTCATATATTCAATCTTTAACATGTTTCCTCCACATGTTTCATTCTTACATTGTTTACAGGTTTTACGTGTTTCATTCTGTTTAATCATATCAATAGTTCGTATCTAACATGGTTTCCTTACAACATAAATAACAGCTCCGCATAATTTCATTGCGCCCACAGATTAAAAGCCTATTGTCGGGTCACCCAACGTCGCGTATCGGAAATCACCTGATCTTCGCGATATTTTGTCTCGCACTGCTCCACCTAGAGGTGGAGCTAATAGGCCCAGTGCAGTTGGGCCACTAAGTACTTCGGGCGCTCCTGGACTGTTAGCGTACCGTGCGGCGTCATCCAATCGACTGTGTCTTCTCACTGATAGCCGGAGGCGTCTGGAAACGGCTTTGTTTCCTATAGAGCGGAGTGGTCGTTAACCTTATGGCAGCCATTCTTGAAACGACCAATCGGTTACCTAATACCGGGCAAAGGACTTCGTGTTCCGCGATAGATTCGGTAGACACCGAATCACTGCTACATAAGGGAGAGAACCACGCAAGCGACCTCCAGCACGTAACCAGTCGGGAGGCCGGAGAAATCTGGCTGTAACTTGAAGTAAGGGCGCGAGTGTCGGCCCGCTGAGGTACCGGGAAATATAAACAGCGGTAAACCTCGCCCCATGACTACCAGTTTGGAAGGATATCTCCGTCTGGAATTAACCTTCAGGATACCTCCTACTTCCTGACTGGTTACAGGATCTAGGTCGCTTGCGCAGACCTCTTCTTTATGAAGCGGTGATACGGTGTCAAGCGTAAATTTTCTTTGCGAAATATGTACAAAAACGAGTTATAAGATGGATTCACGAACTTGACAGCACCTACTATACTAAAGCGAGCGCCCTCTGAAAACTGCTGCCCCATGAGTTGTGCCGGCCGACCCTAGGCCGGGGCCTATAAGGCCTATTTACAATCTAGAAGAGCGCATTGCTCTGCCTCGTGCGCAATAACTAATTTACAATTTTGGTTTATAAAGACATCGGGCCATCACATTTACTTCACCTATTACAAGCGGTAACAAGGGTAGTGTCCGAATATTTCCATGTCAAAATCGGCGGCAAATATTACTATAGATCGTCGTCACTTCTGTTTTTACACGACTGTACAACAAAAAAGGAGTGTAATGTGTTCAGGGTACATGTAATAATTATGTTTTCTGTTTCTTTATTTCACTATAACTTCTAAACGCTCGAGCCGATTTAGAAGTATATGGTATTGTCAGAATCGCTATGTCATCCTGAGTGTTATGATACTGTTATGTTATGGTACGTTAACTGTCCAAATATCAAGTGAATAGTTGTCTATATGGATAAATACGATAAATACTTAACCAAAATTATGTCTTTAAAACCGTAATAAAAATAATTATAAATACAGTAGTTCACTTTTTGTAACGGCAGTAGAGTTTTTTAAATTTAATTTAATTTATTTTTATTAGCTAAATATATACAGCATATTCATTTTATAAAAGAAAATTTTATAAATTAACATTAATATAGAGATGAATACATTTCAAATAAGCCCTTTTTATGAGATATATGGATGAATAGTGATCGTTAGTCAACTGCAAAAGGACCTTTAAACTTACGTTGAACAGTCGAAAGTCGTGCACATCCGTAAGTATATCTCATTCAAACATAAGCATTTTCCAATACAAGCTGGGGATTCCTTCGCTACTTTTTAAGTAGGCAGCTTTTACTAATTTTATTTTAAATAAAAACATCATCCTATAGACGGATTTCTTTACAAACCTTATCAAATATAACAATATTATACTGTTTTCTACAATGTTTCTTTATATTTTTTTAATATTATACAATTTTATACTGGTTTACCCTATTTTGATAACATTATACAATCTTTATTATAAACTTCTCTGCCAGAAATTAAGATTGAAGTTTCTTCTATCATTTCATTGAGCATATGGAGGTTTCTTTATTTTTATTTCGATTTAATGGCTCGTTGATAACAAACTCAGCCAATTGTATAATATTTTAAAAGTTGGTAGCATTCGAAATTTGAATTATTTCGTAATGTCACTTTCATTTATAAAACGGCTTTGTCGAAGTGATCAATAGTTTAAATTTTTATTTTTTCGCCTTATTCGTCTCGATTGAAAGCATTTTTTGTTGCATAAGGATAAGCCCTATTTATGAGATATATGGATGAATAGTGATCGTTAGTCGACTGCAAAAGGACCTTTAAACTTACATGGCACAGTCGAAAGTCGTGCACATCCGTAAGTATATCTCATTCAAACATAAGCATTTCCCAATACAAGCTGGGATTTCCTTCGCTACTTTTTAAGTAGCTTTTACTAATTTTATTTTAAATAAAAACATCATCCTATAAACGGATTTCTTTACAAACCTTATCATATATATATATATATATATATGTATATATATATATATATATATATATATATATATATATATATATATATATATATATATATATATATATATATATATATATATATATATATATATATATATATATATATATATATATATATATATATATATATATATATATATATATATATATTTTTTCAAATTGAAATTATGTTTATCACTAAATAAATGATAAAATAATGAAAGGGCACTTATCTGGTCTGTGGTGACCAGGAGCGACTCCACGCCTTTTTCGTTTTCTCTTCTTTCAGTATTTGCGGTTTCCTACTGTGCCTTATTCGAACCTTTCTACTTTATCCTACAGCGGCAACACAACAATGCGAAAGACGAGAATGAATGCTGGAAAATAATAGGCGATTAGTGTTTCTTAAATATTAATGATTTTTATAAAATGTATATCAATATTTCGGCTCAGCCGTCGTCAAGATATATGACATTTCTGAAATCGAACAATTCGTTGAAAATTTAAATTCAAGGAATCGAACAAAAAGAAATGGATTAATAATATTTTACACGATTTAGTTAAGGTACCATAACCAACCGTGCAAAACGTTATTTTAAAATGAATGATTATAAATTAAAAGAAAAAGCATTTGATGATTATGATAATTGGATAAACCTTATTAATTTTGCCTATTGAGACCGGAACCTTTGCAAGCGCCTAAAATATAAATATAAGCCAATTCCCAAGATTTGACGTCCCTTTCTTTTGCATTATCCCCAAGGCATTTTATTATTTTAACTTTAAAACATTGATCAAAAGATAAATTATGCGCCCTGGCATGCAAAGATATTGGGAGTTGGCTTTCATTTCCTACACTAGCCCTATGATTATTTAGTCTAATATTAAGTGGTGTTGTTGTTTCACCGATATAAAAGGCATCACAAGTCCTGCACAGAAGTTGATATACTATATTTTTTGAAATACAACTGCAATGAAAGGGAACCCTGTAACTATTAGTAGTATTTGGACTGGTAAAAAAAGGACTTAGATCTAACAGAGGACAAGTTTTACAACGTGGACGACCACAAGGTTGAGGCCCAAAAGTATTATTACCAATAGAGAAATTTTGATTATTTTTTGTTTTGTTTAATATTGATCTAATATTAGGTGGTCTGCGGAAAGATAAAATTGGCGGTGAATCTAAGAGATCCTTAGTGGATGCATCATTAGAAATGATGGGGAATAAATCAGATAATATATCTCGCAGTTTCTCAGCACCAGGAAAATAAGTGGTGCTAAGAAAGATTTTATTATTATTATTATTTTTATTTGAAGAAATTTTAGGTTTTGGTATATATTTTACTTCAGAGTTTAGAATATGTTTATCCAATAGAGGAGCAGGGTATTTTCTTTCAAGAAGAGATTGCTTTAGATTATTGAGATATTTATCTAAATTTTCTTTGTTGTTAACTAAACGGTGTCCGCGAATGGACATTGAATAGGGAATGGATCTCTTGGTGTGAAATGGATGACAGCTATCAAAGTGTAAATACTGTTCTTTATTTGTAGGTTTTATATGAATCGCGGTTTTAATTTTACCTTCGGAAATTGTTAAATCAACATCTAAGAAAGTAATTTGTGATTTAGAAATGGTATGAGTGAAATTCAAAGGGCCAAAATTATTTAGGTCGTCAAGAAAGGTTGTTAGAGTAGTTTGTCCGTGTGGATATATATATATATATATATATATATATATATTATATATATATATATATATATATATATATATATATATATATATATATATATATATATATATATATATATATATATATATATATATATATATATATATATATATATATATATATATATATATATATATATATATATATATATATATATATATATATATATATATATATATATATATATATATATATATATATCGACCCTTTGCGGAACACTTGTCGTAAAAGCCATTTTGGCCAAAATCACTTTTTGATGCAGTCTTACTCAGTTTTGCGAGCTCTATCGATCTGTATATTTAGAGTTGTCATATTCCCATAAAAATGTCTTTTACTGCACAGAAAATTTTGTAGCCTAAACACGTATTTCTTAAAAATAATGCTGTAAAAACATTCCAATTAAAAGTAGTTGCTGTAAACACCGAATATTTACTGCGTGGCCGATACAACGTATGTTCTATAAAATATTTCAATTTTTTTTTATAACAGTTGTCGTAAAGGATGTCAAAATTTGGAAATGGCTTTTACAACCTTAGGATCGGACACAATCTTTTCATTTATTCTGCAGACATTGGTTGTAAAAACCAAAACACGCGTATGATTGTTTTACAACGTAGCTTAGCTATGATTGTTTTACTAGTAGCTATGGTGAAGGTACCTATAGTATACTGTTTACGTAGTAAACACCTGCGCTGGAGCGCGGCTCACGGCATATCGTCCGCTTGCTTGGAGGTGCAGCAGTTTAATTGCCGTGATCGATATCCATTGCAAAACATTGAGATAAACAAGAAAAATAAACGACAAAATTTGAAAAAGTTGAACAAGAAACAGAGAGATAAGGGGAAACAATATTCAACAAGAAAGGGGAAAATTATCGAAGAAAAATCTACGCAGATTAATCCGTGTATTCCAGAGAAGTGTAATCGATGTTGTTACGAAATAAGCGGCGAGAGACGAACCTCCAGTTTTTCATTTTTCTGGAAACTTGATGTTCAACGGCGACGTGATTGGCTAGTTCGCTCTGTACATGCAGGACCTATTAGGCGTAAAACAACGGATTCTATCAAACGAAATCTTACCTACGATTATTTTATAAATCATGTTGAAGATCATAGGAAGGTATGCCAAAAATGTTTATTGAAAACTTTAGACATAACGCAGAGATTTTTGCTGTACACTTTATCTAATTAAAAGGAAGGTATGTCACAAGAAGAAAAGAGAACGCGAAGTGCTCCTAACAAATATTTAGAATCAGATAAAATCTATGTACGTACGTTTATTGAGAAACTTCCTGCATGCCCGTCACATTACAACTGAAAGAAATCCAAACGTAGGTATCTGCAGCATGAATTGAAAAATCTGTCCAAATTATTCAGGACTGAGGACTGTAAACTAAACAACCAAAAGGCTGTGAGTGAAACCATCTTAATGGAGATTTTGGAGACGAAGATTTTTAATGGAGATTATGACCTTGGCTTCCACATCCCAGAGAGGATAAATGTACATTATGTACTAAAGCAGAGACATTTGGAAATGAAATGACTGAAACTGATAAAGAAAAATGGAAGAAACACCTAGAAGAGAAAGAAGCCATGTATAGCCGATTCAAAGCTCATCAAACTTTGAATGATGTTGATACTCTGACTTGTAGTTTTGATTTACAGAAGGTTCTCAATACACCCTTTGGGGAAAGCATGCTTTTATATTATTCCCGGAAATACGCAGTATATAATTTCACCGTTTATTAGAGTATCACACAAAATGTTTCCTGATTTGCCTGGGGTGAGTGTGATGGCAAACGAGGCGGCATTGAGATTGCATCTTGCTTGTATTTTGTATTTGAAAGAACTTGATAAAAAAGGGTGTAAAAACGCTCTCTTATTGTGATTCGTGCACGGGACAAAATAAAAATAAAGTCGTTTTATCCGTCCTTAATTACTTTTTACATACCTCGAACAATCTTCAAGTGCTTTGGATCAATTACTTGCTACCTGGACATACGTAGATGCCTGCCGATTATGTACATGCGACAATTGAAGCCGAAGTAATAAAACTTATAGTGTGGAGTCCGTCACAATGGCCTTCATATTTTGAAAGTGCAAGAAAAAGGCGTAGACCTTATTCAGTTACTTGTATGGAGCACACAGACTTCATTGATTGGGAGGAGCTCGCGACGAAAACCTTTACCAAAGAGACAGTAAAAAACTTAAAATTCAAAGATATTCGAGTAGCTACGGTAAAAAAAAAAAGAATTTGAATCAAATGGAAATTAAATATTCTATGAAGGAAGAAGCATTGAGCGCAAAAGTTTTGCTTTTCCAAAACGTGCAGAAGAAAGTAAAAGGGAAAGGTAAAGGCAAAGGGAGAGGAAAAAAGATAGAAGGGATTGACGAAAGCCATTAAATAGAGTACCAGAAAGTGCTAAACAGCTTCAACTTAGCTCCAAAGTATTCCAAAAAACTGTCCATATCTTCATCTAAGTATTCGGATTTGAAGAAATTGTGTTCGGATGGAACAATTCCTAAATGGTTCCACAGAGAGTTTCAGGAAATGCCCTATGATGGCAAAATCAGTGATGCACTAGTTAAAACAGATGAAGAAGATGCACTAGTTAATACAGACAGATGAGGTTGCATCGGAGGTTGTGGAGGAGATTGTGGATAGATATCTATAATCTCCTCCTCAATCTGCGATGTCACTCCAGAGCTGCAATCAAAGTCATACTTGATTTTAAGTTGCCCCAGTTGACGTTGCTAAACATACTTCAATTATAACACCACTGGTTACTATTTTTGTTGTTAATTGTATTTTATTATTCTAAAATAATAGTTTTTCTAAGAGATAAATAGTGCATTACATCATTTGCTCCTAGATTATACGTTCTAACTGGAAGAAACCTAATTATATTGTATTCATTTACAACAATAAAGTCTCGTTTTTCTATGGAACCCTGTCTTTTACTACACAAATAGCAGGCTATTTTTATTACATACATGTATTTTACAACAAACGTCTCAGTATTTCATGAAACTATTTTTGTCGTAATAACCAATTGACATGAAATTTTATGTAGTAAAAGCCACACTAACTCCTAAACTATAACACGTACTCTTTTCTGGTTTACATCAAATAAAAGTACTCAAAATTTTATGAAAATATTTCACAGATATATCAATATAACTATAAAAACCATAAAAATACAATAAAAAACACGTGTACTTTTTTGTTTTTTGCCCCTCCTGTAAAGTAGCGTTTTGGCTTTTACGACAAGTGTTCCGCAAAGGGTCGATATATATATATATATATATATATATATATATATATATATATATATATATATATATATATATATATACATATATAGATATATATACATATATAGATATATATATATATATATATATATATATATATATATATATATATATATATATATATATATATATATATATATATATATATATATATATATATATATTGTTATGTGTCTAATTAAAATTAGATATAATGTTGTATTTAGGGCTTGCTTGTGTAACGATAAAAGTTTATTTATTTGTAGAGGCGCCAGCTACACATGCGAGAAATAGATGATAGACCACATAAACAAATGCAAAGGGCCTCCCTCCGCCTGGGAAGTTACCTTTGTGCGTGGGAGTGGAGCGACGCCAAGGATACCGCGGTAGCTCAGTCGTGCTCAGGGGTGGTTAAAATCCTGTATTGACGTCGTCCTAAAGTCGAGAGCATTCAAATTGAATGGACGGTCAAGTATCCTAGTTATGTTTTATTATAAACTGAATTTCGATATAACTTGTGAGAGGACTAAAAGAAGAAGAAGCGATATCAATTTTACCGCGCGGCGGCGACGAGATCGAATATTATGATTTATCCACCGCGCCCTCTATCGGCGTACCGACGAGGTACTGCGCCGGCGCGTGTCGATCGCGCCCGCTTGGAGCGCTCGCCCTCGCTGGCCGTCCGCCGCCTTACCACAATCAATGGCTAAATCGTCTAATCAATTTATTGGAAATAATTGCTAGATAATTATATTTAAAAAACGAGAAAATACTATTTGAATCTAGGTACGCTCTAAACCAGCAGATGCTGCTATAATTAAATAATGTACTGCGGTTCTTTTCTCCGCTAAATGATAAAATTAAAATGTATAATTTCAAAGTTCCTTTTATAAAATTATTCTTTATTTATTCCTTGCCCTGAAACATTACCCTGTCCAGTGTTAGTCGGGTACCTACGAGATTGTAGCTCGCTCTGACCCGGCGGTATTTTTAGGTACCGTCTCGATTTCTTTAATTCGCTAAATAATGATTAATTAACCAAAATGAAAGGTTTATTTGACAGAGTAACATATTTTATTTTAATTATAATAAATGAAAGCTAGGCCATAGCATATGGCGAATCCGAGTAGTTGGAATTGACAACATTCTAAAATTAAATTCGTGGAAAATTGAACGTTATAGCCTTTCAATTTTCAGGGCTTAATTCGGCGAAGTGGGATTTGGACAGGTACTTTGGGTTCTGGAATAGAGAAGGAAGACACTGCTACCCGCGGGAGTTATTGGAAGGTTGCTTCTAGATTTTTTAGCGCCTGCTCCCCGGATGCGATTTTAAATTTTAAATTATATTTTCGAAATCGACCTTTAGATGATAGTAGAAAAATTAGTTGAGGCGAGGAGACGGAAGGCGATGCTCAGACACCGGGAATTATGACTGACCCGACGTACTACCTACTTCTATTTTGACGCACTCAAATTACTAAATTTTGATTTTACTTGACTCTAATTATTCACCAACGAAGATATGGCAACGGTAATTTACAGGGGACTTGGCTTTTAAAACAATCTTATTAATTTAAACTATTAATTTTTTGAAATCTGATTTTATGAGGAGAAGCTAATGGTTACAGATAGTAGACTTGCCTGTATGAAGGTATGAGATCCGATGAGGGCCTGCCCGATGCGCTGAACTGAGTTTAATTATAGATTTTAGATATTCACAGAATTTAAGTTCTAGACTGTGTTGGCTGGTGTGCAAATGAATAATTAAATGGGCGGTAGTCGGCCCGCTCCGCCAACGGCGGAGCGGCCGGTCTCTTCTCGACCGTCTTGCTCGGTCGTTGCCAGCCAAAAAAAAAAGAAGAAAGATCTCTTTTCTAAGTAAAAATATTCTACCTTACTGATTAAAATTGATTAGGGATGTGCGCGACTTGTCGTCTACATACGGTAAGACGTATCCGCTCGGTGTATCGCGTCTATGGCGCGATGGATAAAGTTAACTGATTAATTATTAAAATGATTTAGGTTAAAGTTTGTATACTATAAAAACTAGGCCCTAACATTGCCGGATAGAGACCTAGTCACCGTCCCCGGTGACCTACATAAGCAATCAATGTTAAAGATATAATGCTACGAGTGTTGTACACTAACCCCTACTTGCTACGATGCGTAGCCGCTAATACAATAAATATTGGTAACAGTAAGAAAAATAAGAATAAGTACGTAACGGTAATGAAGAAATTTGCCCTGTTTGCAAGGGTTGATACAAATCAAGATATTTTAAAAAAATATAAAAAAAAAATAAATAACACCTAAACGAGAGAAGATGATTTTTGACAAAGTATTTTTTGATCCCAAAAAGTGCATAAGAGTTTCTTTGACTGCAGTATATGACGCTTATTCATATCAGGATTGGAGTTAAGAAAGTCAGGAAATGTGAATGTAGGGAAAGAATTCAGCCGTGAAAGATATCGCCTGTCCGTAACAGGGTTAACATAATTGACGGGTTGATCTTCTCCTGGGGCGTAGCGCGTGGCGTATCGTCTGGTTGCTGCGTCGCTCTCTCGGTGGGGTCGCTGCTTGGAGATCGACGTATGCGCGTCGTAGGGCCTTGGGTAAGACACACAGCGTGTCTCGTGGTGGTCGATTGATGAGCCGTACCTTGGAATTGCGGAAAAAATAGGCGAGCATTAGTAGGTTGCCTAGTTTTCTGATGTTGTGTCGTGATGATCTTAATCGAGGCAACTCGAAGAATATAATAAGTGGGCTGCTGCTTGGCAAATTGCGTCACTTTGCTTGTTTAAAAAAAAAAAGTCCGGTGGAAAATTTTGCAGAGCTTCTATTGTGACAGAAACAGGATGCTACACTAGCTGTTTCGAGTCTGTGTGCACGGAGGAAATTAAATTTATACACGTCGCTTGTTTGAAAAGTCCGGTGCGTTGTGGCTAGCGGGTGTAATAGGGAAGGTGATTTTCGTGCCTAAATGCCCTGTCCATTCCAGAGAACACTACTTCACTTCACTGGGTACACACTACGCTGATGTTAAAATGGCACTTAAAGCGTCCTTATTTGCATGTTGATGGTAATAGTATATGTGGAGGTGACTTGCGGTCTGGTTTGTGTGACTTCGCATCCTGGTCCACCTGGTTTAGTGATAATGTTCCTATTGATAGGGAACGCTCCTGCGGTCCTCGCCTATCGGATGTCGTCTATCGTGAATGCCGTCCTGGTTGTCATATAGAGATAGGAAAATGTATCTTTACCTCTAGACTGGAGTAGGTATCCTGGTTTCGGATGTCCATACTGGTTGGCTGGCAGAATTATGGTCCGTGGATTTATGGGCTGGATTATTCGGTCGGCATTGCCTTCATTATGGTATCTAGCAGCTTGGCTCGACGTTTGAGGTTTGCTTCCCGCCTTGCCGAATGTCACTGGACTGTCTGGTCGGTTATGACCAATTTTCCAAATATTGTCTGGAACGTGAAAAGTTATGCGGCATCATCTCGTTCAATTATCTAGCTCAGTTTTTTACTGGAATACTAGGATAGGTGGTGAGAGAAGGAGAGGCTCTAGTATATGTAACCATTTGTGTGTTATCATATCTTCGCTTTACAATTCCGTTCGAAACTTTGTTTTTAATCTTAAAGACAAATAAATGTATTTTCCGACTTCTTAAATTTCCTATGTGATTGGGGTCAAAAGTGGTGCATATGTTCTGTCCGTATGCTACATTTTAAGCGTGATAAGAAAGATTGGTACATAACAAAAAAAAACTTAAATTATTATAAATTACAAGTATTGTGAGACGCGTAGGTACACAATGTGGTATATTATTAATCCAACAAGGCATTTTAAAATCTATTCAACATATGATATTATTTTTTAAATTAGGAGTATGCAGCTAAACTGTGCTGCTTAATGCGTATACTTACATATTATAATATAGTAATAAAACAAAGAACAAGAAAAATTATATAACAGTGGCAGTGCTCATATTGTGCAGCTTTACACATGAAATTCCATGGTTGAAAAACAAACAAAAAGAAATAAATAAATTAGAAATGTTGTTACGTTTTGTAGCTACTTTCTTTGAAAAAAAAAATTGAAGAAAGGAAGGGGAAAGGAAAAAAAAAACTAAACTCTTTTTTTATCTCGGTCTATAAGCATCCATTCCGGCGGGTTATATTTTTGATTATATTCAGGCTTTATTAAATGAAGGTATAGATAATTAATCCAATGGGGAACAGAAAAATTAATTGTTTATTAAAATGGTGAAAGGGGTGTAGTAGGTGTGGGAGAGCAGGTGCCAAATGTTTCCGGATAATTTATAAAAACAAAAAAAATATGAAGGGTTCCGGATTTAAAAAAAAATATAATATATTTTATTTTTAAGTTTTGAAATTATGGAATGCATTTGCAAGAATGGTACTTCGGGTAGCGGTGTTTCCTTTTGATTTTGTGCCCTGTTAATTATTGATTGTTTTGATATAGTGTTTTTATATTTTGTTTATTTTTGTATTTATGGTGTGTTTTATAGAGAAATCGGCCTTAACTAACGAAAGCAAGACTACCAATAAATGTCTGCTAATACGTTTATTAAAAAAATAATAATAATATATTTTGCATCAATGTGCAGTGTGTAGAAGCGTTCGAGCTTATTTTACCGAATAATTGTTAATGTAATGTGAAAAGGAGCATAAAGATTTTAGGCCGGTTCTTTAATTTGCATTGACCATTTTGACGACTTATCTGAAATGTACAGAAGCGAATTACGTAATTTTAATTTGCGTAAATTCTGGTCGTATTGGTATTCAAATTTATAATTTTAAAAGAAATATTGTATATTTGTGTTTTTTTAAAAAAAAGAATTGAGCGTGTGTGTTTATTGTTGTTTGTGGACGGGATAGAACGGCAGTGTGGTTTTCTTTACACGAATAACCAGTTCTGGATGTTTATAGACCTCGCGGTCTTTCACTCGTGGTGGTATGAAGTTAAATTTTAGAGTTCCTCTATGCGTTGTTCCGCAGGCAACTCCCTAACTTCCATGATTTTGAGGTCCTTAGTGTATGATGTTTTTATTGCATATAAATTTTGTGAGATGTAAGTTTTGTAGTCATGGTGATAAATAATAATACTAGATATTTCTGACATAGTATTTTCCTTTCGTGTGCCATTCGCGCTTCGGTCTTTCGTCATCATGCAAGCACTTCCTTTCATGCTTTCCTGTCATACTTAAATGTGTCTGTCTCGTACCTATTTTAATATTTTGACATGGAGGAATGCAATTATGACATTTATAAGTCATTTTTTCCAAATATTTATATCCAATTAAGATCATTATTTTGTGATTTTTGATGAGTATTTATGGACAAACTAAACGGGGCTTATTATTTATTAGAAAATAACGTTGCGGGAAATCAATGGGGGTTTTTATCTTACAATGAAGAAATTATGGTATGGAAAATTCCATATCTTGGCAAAAAGCCAAGACCGAACAAAGAGCTTTCTGTAGCTTATGACTAATCTACAACGGTTTTTGAAGGGGTTCCTAGTCGCTACTTAGTATTAACGATCTACTTGCCGCGTGATTGTATGTCAAAAAAAATATAAAATAATTGATAGAAAAATATAAAAGTACTTTTACAACAGAGCTGAGCATGTAGATTTTAATTCGACGATGACAGTTGATGCATTAAATACCCGGAACATAATAGTCCCTTGCGTTTTTTACCTTAATGGAAGGATGAACACTAAACCCAGTAAATATATAATAAAAAAAATCCAGAGCTTGTCCGGCGGTGTTTCTCTCGCAAGCGAACGGTTAAGCACCGAACCGTTTCAAAAATCGCATAATTGCGTATAAATATAATTAAGGTAGAGAAATATCTTTGTTCTCTGATTTTTGCCGCAACGGCCCATGCAAAGGGAAATGTTGTGTTTAAATTGTGTGTAAATGCGCTCGATTTTATCTCTATATTATGATTTATCATACCTACTGCCGTGTACGTTGATCGGTCGGATCTATTTATAAATAATCGCTTAACGCAGGTGTTGTGTAAGTGCGTTTGATTGCATTGACTCGAAATCTTGTTTGTTTTTAAATTTGGGAATGAAAATACATTAATGATATTTATTATATTTTTAAGAATTTGGGGCTAAATTTGCCCACATGGTAGGGTACCGAATCCGGCGGCCTTCTTGCCGGATGAGAGTACCTTTCAAAAAAAAAATTTTATATTTTATAAATTTTTTTTTTGTATAAACTATTTGTACTTGTGTTCGATTTTTTGTTCTGTAGGTACTTTAGACCGTGTGTTCTGTTGTGTAATGTGTTTTGTGTGTGTGAATTTAGCTTATCTGTTGCGCTTTGTTTTGGATTTTGTATCTTGATAAAGTGCGTTAGGTTGTATACAATTAATTGTTTAATTTGTTTGTCTTATATCAAAGGGAATTATAATTTTGAATCTTTGTTTTTTCTGTTGAATAGCTTATTTTATGCCTTATAGACGCAATAGTTACTACCTTTTGTGTACCTTGTGCGATTTATATCCGGAATCCGCAGTTTCACGATGGAGACCGTGACGACTCGTTCGACTTCACTTCGGCGACGCCACGCTAGACCATATGTTGTTATAGGGTATTAGTTACTCGCAATGTCTTTAATATGAAAAAGACCCCGCGGTTTTCCGTTCTCGTCGGCTAACTCGTAGGCGACTGGGGACTTTTTTGCAATGACTTTGCACTTTATATACCTAGGGCTGAGTTTGCTACAAAAAAAATCTGCTTTTCTTGACAATGTATGGTTTTTGGCCCAGACCCAATCTCCTGTTTTAAAATTCAACGTGTTTCCTTTACTATTATTTTTTTTAAGATTGTAAACAGCGGATGATGAAGTGTGTAAGAAAGTTAATCGTGTTTATTCAAAAGTGAACGTGTTGATCCTAGTGTGTTGATGTGGATTAGTGTGTACCTACTTGATGTAATATTGTATTAGTGTATTATGAATTTATTAAGTTAAGGTCCCATATGCAATAGGCAAATGGGAAAGGAAATGAAAGAAAAAAAAAATTGATGAAGTGAAATGAAAACAAAAAAAAATAAAATAAAAATTAAAAAATAAATTTAAAAAAATTGTAACACCCTGTTGTGAATTTTGCTAAGTATTTATTATAAGTGTGAATAGTGGTATTAATTGCGGATATTTTTCTGCATAAATGTCTTAAGGTTCGTTTGTTGTAACTGTATAACTAGATATGAGTCCAACGTGTCGTCGCAGAAGCAAAATCCCCGCGTAATCGTTGCTGATTCCGAAGTCAAATCCCCAAGATACCTTGGTTATTACTTACGCTTATGGCTGAAAGGCTATTGTACATGTAGTATATTATTTAAAAAAAAATAAAATGTAAAGCACTTTATAAAGCATGAAAGAAAATATTGTGTTAGTTTTGTAACATCCTGTAAAATAAATTGGCAGTAGGTACGTTGTGTAGAGAAAACAATAGAAGAAAAAAAATAAAAATAATAAAGAGAAAAAAAATTTTGGGCGGGTTGGGTGGGAAATTCTATGGTGACCTATATGTCGGACGCTATATGAGAGAAGATACAAAAAGAAAATAAAATTGTAATATTGTTATAGTAAGGGCGTATTGAAAAAAAAAAAGTTTGAATCCTAAAAAAAATTTCTATACGTTTTTAGAAAAAAAAAATTTTGCCCCAGTTGGGCGGCAGTTTGTTATTATTTTCATATGAATTTGTAAAAAAAATGATATAAAAGGTGATATGGGCGGGTCGCGGTGGGAAAATACTGTAGTTTATTTTTAAAAAAAAAATTTGCCCCGCGGTGGACGCCAGATTTGTTATGTGTCTAATTAAAATTAGATATAATGTTGTA
Source organism: Micropterix aruncella (assembly GCA_944548615.1). Lineage (NCBI taxonomy): Eukaryota > Metazoa > Arthropoda > Insecta > Lepidoptera > Micropterigidae > Micropterix > Micropterix aruncella. The sequence continues at coordinate 30,632,216 of OX155961.1, forward strand.
TTTAGGGCTTGCTTGTGTAACGATAAAAGTTTATTTATTTGTAGAGGCGCCAGCTACACATGCGAGAAATAGATGATAGACCACATAAACAAATGCAAAGGGCCTCCCTCCGCCTGGGAAGTTACCTTTGTGCGTGGGAGTGGAGCGACGCCAAGGATACCGCGGTAGCTCAGTCGTGCTCAGGGGTGGTTAAAATCCTGTATTGACGTCGTCCTAAAGTCGAGAGCATTCAAATTGAATGGACGGTCAAGTATCCTAGTTATGTTTTATTATAAACTGAATTTCGATATAACTTGTGAGAGGACTAAAAGAAGAAGAAGCGATATCAATTTTACCGCGCGGCGGCGACGAGATCGAATATTATGATTTATCCACCGCGCCCTCTATCGGCGTACCGACGAGGTACTGCGCCGGCGCGTGTCGATCGCGCCCGCTTGGAGCGCTCGCCCTCGCTGGCCGTCCGCCGCCTTACCACAATCAATGGCTAAATCGTCTAATCAATTTATTGGAAATAATTGCTAGATAATTATATTTAAAAAACGAGAAAATACTATTTGAATCTAGGTACGCTCTAAACCAGCAGATGCTGCTATAATTAAATAATGTACTGCGGTTCTTTTCTCCGCTAAATGATAAAATTAAAATGTATAATTTCAAAGTTCCTTTTATAAAATTATTCTTTATTTATTCCTTGCCCTGAAACATTACCCTGTCCAGTGTTAGTCGGGTACCTACGAGATTGTAGCTCGCTCTGACCCGGCGGTATTTTTAGGTACCGTCTCGATTTCTTTAATTCGCTAAATAATGATTAATTAACCAAAATGAAAGGTTTATTTGACAGAGTAACATATTTTATTTTAATTATAATAAATGAAAGCTAGGCCATAGCATATGGCGAATCCGAGTAGTTGGAATTGACAAAATTCTAAAATTAAATTCGTGGAAAATTGAACGTTAGAGCCTTTCAATTTTCAGGGCTTAATTCGGCGAAGTGGGATTTTGGACAGGTACTTTGGGTTCTGGAATAGAGAAGGAAGACACTGCTACCCGCGGGAGTTATTGGAGGGTTGCTTCTAGATTTTTTAGCGCCTGCTCCCCGGATGCGATTTTAAATTTTAAATTATATTTTCCGAAATCGACCTTTAGATGATAGTAGAAAAATTAGTTGAGGCGAGGAGACGGAAGGCGATGCTCAGACACCGGGAATTATGACTGACCCGACGTACTACCTACTTCTATTTTGACGCACTCAAATTACTAAATTTTGATTTTACTTGACTCTAATTATTCACCAACGAAGATATGGCAACGGTAATTTACAGGGGACTTGGCTTTAAAAGCAATCTTATTAATTTGAATTTATTATTTTTGAAATCTGATTTTACGAGAGGAAGCTAATGGTTACAGATAGAAGACTTGCCTGTAGATAGGTGCGGAATCCGATGAGGGCTTGCCCGGTACGCTGAACTGAGTTTAATTATAGATTTTAGATATTCACAGAATTTAAGTTCTAGACTGTGTTGGCTGGTGTGCAAATGAATAATTAAATGGGCGGTAGTCGGCCCGCTCCGCCAACGGCGGAGCGGCCGGTCTCTTCTCGACCGTCTTGCTCGGTCGTTGCCAGCCAAAAAAAAAAAAAGAAAGATCTTTTTTCTAAGTAAAAATATTCTACCTTACTGATTAAAATTGATTAGGGATGTGCGCGACTTGTCGTCTACATACGGTAAGACGTATCCGCTCGGTGTATCGCGTCTATGGCGCGATGGATAAAGTTAACTGATTAATTATTAAAATGATTTAGGTTAAAGTTTGTATACTATAAAAACTAGGCCCTAACAATATATATATATATATATATATATATATATATATATATATATATATATATATATATATATATATATATATATATATATATATACCGGGTGCGGCAAATGTTCGTTGACTCAAACAAATAACAAAATACACATGGCCGTTAAACTTATATAAATATATTTTATTGAAATTCAAAATATATATAATAACCATTACAAAAAATTTAAATATATTCAAAATATTAGCTTTAGCCTTATTGCAAGCCTTAACTTGCGTGGCAAATAATTTATTGCAGAACGCTTGGTATCTCGAGGAATATTGTTCCATTCAGTTAGTTACCATTTTTTTAAAGACTCGACGTTTGAGTAATTTTGCTGTTGACTTAAGTCTCTAAAATGCCCCATATGATATAGTCCATTTGGTTAAGATCTAAGGAAGCAGATGGCTATTCATTGTAAGTAATGAAATCATGAAAAAATATTTTGCACCACTGCTGAACATTTTTACCTTATGTGATGGCGCTGAGTGCTGTTGAAATATCTACGAACTGGTTGGAACATGTTTTTCTGTCCAAGGTTTAAGGGTGTTTTTTTGCACGTTGTCAAGGTAGACTTTCGCTTTTATTTTAACCCCTTTCTGAAAGAATATCAAGGAGTTCGTCCACACGTAGTTACTCCGGCCCAAACCCTAATTCCAGGAGCGCCTTAACGTCGAGTATTTTTTTTAGACTTTCTTGTCGTTTAGCTGCACACACACACACACGATAATTTTAGCGATACAAAAAAAAGTTTCTCTTTGGCAAATTTTTCTTTTTCGTGGTTGTTATTTGCGAGTCGAGTTTTTAGTCGCCGGCTTCGCACTAGTCTATTTTCTTCTGTGTCGTAGATAGAAATTGTCCGGTTTTTTTTTGTAGGCCTTATATCCAAGTTCTTGTTTTAAAATTCGTCGAATAGACCGGTCTATTATACCTAATTCTGCAGCCATTTTTCTTGACGAACGACACAAGTTCCTATGAATAACGAGCACGTACACTTTTAATATTCCCTGCTAAAGTAGCTGAAAGAGGACGGCCAGTCTTAAGGCGGTTTAATAAAGTATAAAGATCCTTCTAAAGAATAATTATTTTTGACACCAATTTTTTGGTAAGTTTTAAAGATTTTAATTATAGAACTATTTCACAGTTTCTCTTTCCTAGAAAAATGCAAGTCAATAATGGTCTGGCGATACGTCGACATGTTGCTGGCTAACTAAAGTTTATTTGTGTATATTACGTTCTACATATACTACGCCGTATACACACAAAGGAATTTTACGGTATTTTACCATTATGTTTTCGGTCGTTACAAATGGTCAACGAACACATGCCGCACCCGGTACATATATATATATATATATATATATATATATATATATATATATATATATATATATATATATATATATATATATATATATATATATATATATATATATATATATATATATATATATATATATATATATATATATATATATATATATATATATATATATATATATATATATATATATATATATATATATATATATATATATATATATATATATATATATATATATATATATATATATATATATATATATATTTATATATATATATATATATATATACATATATATATATACATATATATATATATATATATATATATATATATATATATATATATATATATATATATATATATATATATATATATATATATATATATATATATATATATATATATATATATATATATATATATATATATATATATATATATATATATATATATATATATATATATATATATAATTGATCAATAAGATGATTATAAAGTAAATAATTATAAAAGCCACTTACATCGTGACGAAGGATTCCCTTGATCGGATTCGGGAATGCTTTAGGTGTTAACGAGAATGATGAATGCCTCTCACTTGCGGAAAGAGGAGTAGGTTTAAGTTGGGCCCATTTTTCAACTAGTAAACGCTCACCCTTCATCCAATTATCTCAAAAATTAAGCTATATTATATATATAGCTTATTTTATATTAAATTATTTATATTATTTATATATTAAAATTTTATATTATTTATATATTAAATTATATCAAATATATATATATATTTGAGATAATTGGATGAAGGGTGAGCGTTTACTAGTTGAAAAATGGGCCCAACTTAAACCTACTCCTCTTTCCGCAAGTGAGAGGCATTCATCATTCTCGTTAACACCTAAAGCATTCCCGAATCCGATCAAGGGAATCCTTCGTCACGATGTAAGTGGCTTTTATAATTATTTACTTTATAATCATCTTATTGATCAATTCTAAAAAGAATATATACACAAAACTATCAAATATTTCTATATATATATATATATATATATATATATATATATATATATATATATATATATATATATATATATATATATATATATATATATATATATATATATATATATATATATATATAAACATACATACACATATAAATACATTGTATATAATAAAGTAATGTGTATTTTATAAATATTTAAATTAATTATCGTTCCTGAGCTTTTCTTTTTTTAATCGTTTTAATCCTATTTAAATCCTGTTAATATATTTATTTCTTTATCTACCTTTACTTCGCTTTCGCCTTTAGATAATTTAGATTAAAAGAAATCCTCGCACTATTTTATATTAATTTGTCATACTTTTAATGAGATACAAACTGTGACATTGCTGTCGTTTCTTTCTACGGTGTATACGGTTTATATTGCAAGCTGCAGTTGCTGAAAATGGCGACAATAATTGGCCGCATTTCTACAGAGCGTCCGATGAAAAGGCGTTCGCGTCGGCAGCCACTGAAGCACAGATGAGAGAAAGATGTATGTTTTTCCTCTAGAATCGTACGTTTTAGTGTAATCAGCGTAACAGATGATTGCAATCATATGTATAATGACGTATTGCCCGTTTTGGTCACAGGGGGAAATTCTTGAAATATCAAGCATGCTGCATTTTGTCATTTAGCAATCCGGGTGTACCCTTCAAGAATACAAAAATTATATTAATCTTTCGAAAGCCAGCCAGTCTGATGCGAAATTCGCGCGAAAAAACGACTTTGTCTGTTTTGCACATAACCACTAATCATATCGTTTTTTTATGAATTTTCCCTAAATACCTAATAATTTATCGTGTAAGTCACGCATATCTTATAATTATATAATATATATATTTCGTCCAGAGTAGATAATTTTATCAAACCATAGATCTTTTTCTTCCAAACAGGAATGATAAATTGTTATGGACTTATTGGGCTGTTATTTTATATTACTCATTTATTTATATGTAAACCTCAATAAATTTTACACTTAACTAAATACGATTCATGTGAGGTTTATAATAAAAAAATAATTATAATGGGAACTTGAATAGATGAATATTTTCAACTCAATATGGCGGGTTTTGAACCCTCGAAAATTTGTTTGTAAGGGCCGTTAGGGCACGCATACCAGTGTTAGGCGAAATTTAGTCTACTAATAATTGACGACTAACGATTAAATATGTTAATCGCGATTAGCGACTAACGATTGATTCGTTAAATCGTTAATCGTGACTAACGATTGATTAATCGTCAATCGTAATAATGACTAAAAATCGTGATTGATATTCTCGACAGTGGTTAACTTCAACTTTTGCAAGTTTTTTGTCGGTCGGTCGGTCGGTCGGACGTGTAGCCCGTCGTCGGTCGGTCGGTAAGTCCGTCGGTCGGCCGGTCGATCGGTCGGTCGGTCGGCCGGTCGGTCGATCGGTCGAAATATTTACTTCATTGAATTTCATAGTTTCATTTGAATTCATTTGAAATATGTATATACATTACTAGATTTAAGAATGCAAATATGTAAGGATATTGTTAGGTAGTTATAAGTGAATATGTAATTAATCAGTTTGAAAAATAAACGGTTCACGGGTTGCTGCCAGCAACCCGTGAACCAACCTGGCCTCTCCCATTGTAGACCTCAGCCACGTCTTAATCCTTCGCATAGCTGAAAAGCTCCGCTCACATCCGGCTGAACTGACAGGAATAACAATCGCAGCTTGAATTAATTTATATAAATTTGGGCAGAAATCCTGTTGTACGTGTTCCCTGAGGACTTCAATTGTGACATCCTTTTCTTTTAGCACATTTTTCATTATCAGACATTCTGCTCCTAAAAGAGTTTCATCAATTTGAAGAATCTCCTTGTAATTATCTACAAAAGGCTTTCCATTTTCGAGATCTAAATTCAAAAACGCATCGATCGATTGGGCTAAAGGTAGACTTACAAACCTGTTAGTGTTATTATTTATTATATTATCAATCACTTGATAATATATATTAATTTTCCAATATTCACTGGGGCGTGTATCTGATGGCAAATCAATCCAATTCCCTTTACCTAGTGTGGAATCAGTATAAAAGCTTCTGTCTCTGCTGCTTCTACATACGGGATTGTATTTTCTTTTGCTCACTCTTGGGGGCTCCAGAGAAATGTCGTGCTTTTCTGCAAACTCTTCTATTTCTTTCTAACGTTCGTCAAATTTGTTGCGGTTTTGTTGGAAACTAGTAATAATGCCTGTAATCATAGTGCCAGCTTGTCCGAGAGTTGCATTTTTAGTTTGGAAGTATTTACTCAGTACGTGGATTACTGATAACACTGAGTGGAGGACGTGTAAAGAAACTATGAATTCCGGTTTTGAAATAGAAGTTAATAAACCTATGGCTTCCGCTACATGTTTGTCTTTGTTTTGGCTTATTTCTTCTTCCAGTGCAGTTTTAATTGCATCATAACTATTTAGTACAGCTTTACAATTTTCATGTCGGCAGCTCCATCTAGTGGTGCTTAAACTACCCATTTCACGACCAGTCTTTATATTAAGAGAATCTTGCAATTTTTTTAGATGAACATGACTGCCAGACTCACGCCATTGCTCAAACGAACCGGACCGGTTCGTTTGAGCAATGGCGTGCGCGCGCAAAATTCAAATGAACTTTAGCTTACTTTTGTATTTGCGGGATGGATTTGATTCTTTTAAAGACTTGGAAAGTAACTAAATGGAATGTATTATGTAGGTGGTGAGTGGTGGTGTATAAGTATGTAGGTTTTTCGTTTGTAGAACATTATTAATTAATTTGTTTTTGTGTGAATTTATTTATCCTTGGGGTGGGCACCAGATCATTCTGGGGTAGGCACGGCCCACCCGGCCCCCCCCCTTTATACGCCCATGGTTGCTGGAGGGGGTAGAAACCAGGAGATTCCTTTTCCATGTCTCCGTTCGTCCACCCACCACGCGATATTCTTCTAGTACTCGTTGGGTTGTCGTCGCAAGACATCCTGGGCAGATAAATCGATCCATGCCGTTTCTCCCCCTGCCTGTCGCCGCGTAGCCTAATTACTTTTACTCTCCTAAAATGGCCACATTTAAAAAATTCCCATATATCCTCCGTGCAATGCTACAATACTCATTGCTTCGGGGATTGAGATACAGGGCATTTGCAGGTGTGGGTGACACTGACAAGTCTGAACAGTAAAAAAATTTGTCCTCATTCTGTGTATGAAGCCAGCTCCGCGAAATATTTTCCGAGCGGTCACCTCGCCGCCGCTGAAATGTTATTTTCGTAATTTTTATTTTACACCTCACATAACTAACTGGTTTTGCTCAAAGCGCAGCGTTGTTGTGACTTTTGCCAACGACACAGGCTACCGCAGAGGAAGAAAGAATTTCCACGAAAAGTTTAATAGAGACGCGGTAGAGTAAACACATATGGAATACGAAAATAATTACTGAGATCATACATGAGTTGATTCAAAAGTTATGTTTTCGAAGAAAAAATATACACATAGGTTGATAGTTTTTGAAATATTCTTGAAATAATTCGTTAGATCAGTGTTTCCCAAATAGTGGTACGCGTATCCCCAGGGGTACGCGAAGTTGCATCAAGGGGTGCCGTGGCAATCTCTTGAATAATTTAATCAGTAAAAAACAATTACCCAAACCACAATTGCTGAAATATATTTTGCACGACGTACCTTTGCGAGAGCGGATTTTTCGGATTCCATGACAAACTTAAAAACTAAACATCGTCTCAGACTTCAACTCGAAAACGATTTGAGACTGAAGCTGACCAAAAAACAACCGGGTGTTTCAGATTTGAAATGAAAGAAAACGGAGCAGGAAAGAAAAACGTGCACATTTGTCACATTTAACTAATTTTCCCCATCATTAGAACTGTGTTTTGATGTTAATTAATGTAAAAAAACTGATTTCATTTTTATTTATCATTCCTGCAATAAGGGGTACGCGAGTTTAAGGTCTTTCTTTAAGTGGTACCCATGAAAAACTAATTGAGAAACACTACGTAAGAAAAATGATTATAAAGAAAATAATAATAATAAGCCACTTGACACTAATTATACGGCGTTCACATATTTAATATCACCTTGTATATTTTAAAACAATTTTACAAATTGTCCTACGTTTGAGTTTAATACACTTGTATTAGAACTTTCTCTATGGGTTAAGGTTAAGCCGTAATCTTACGTCCCCACCTAAGTGTGACCCCCGGTATATGGTCTCAACCCTTAAAAAACAATTATCTAACTTATAATAATAATAAACCCTTAAAAAACAATTATCTCTCAACCCTTAAAAAAACTATTATCTAACTTATAATAATAATAATAATAATAATAAAAGCAATTATTCGCTGACCGTATTGTGCAGTTTTGCCTTATGTGAGAAAACAATATATTTTATTAATTTTTAATCTAATTTTTAAATAAGGTATCATATGCTTCAGCAGCCAGTTTTTTGATCAAGTTTTTTGATCAGCTGGCCTCCCCCATTTTCTTCCATTCATCTCTGTCCCAAGCCAATCTAACTTATAATATTGTTTAAATGGCGTTAATATATGTTTTATATAATTAAAAACGCCGCAAATCATTTTTGCCCAGGTTTTGAGACCAAAACGCACTGTGCGATGGTTATAAACTCTCTTGTACTTGGAAATCTCTTCTTAAAATATTCTCAATGCTTATCGCCGAACGCAAGGACGTAACACAAGAAACAGTGGGTATTGAATGCAACTTTCAAGATTTTCGCGCGGTGAACCCGCCGCCCCACCACCGTTATATTTTTCACAAATGGAAAATATAAAGCTACTTTGAGATTGCAGCACAAATTGCAAAATAGCCTACAAAATTCACATGAAGCAAATAAGATTACTCGTTTAAAGCTTTTGCAAGGAGAAATTTATGTAACGCTGAAGCAATCAAAAACCGAATAATGCCAGACCGCCATAAGTGATTTTACAAACGGTACATCTGCTCGTTAAATCTGGCCGAATATTAGGTCCTTACATGTGAATTTGACGTTTTCTCGAACTGGTCACTATGACCTGATATATCTGGCGCTTGGTGAGAAATTCCAAATATAAATTTACTAGCAGAAACCCGTCGAAATCGACGGTCGCTTATTGACAGTAACGTTTCAAAAATAAACGGAAACATACTTCTTATTTATTTACAAATAATATTTCTTTGGATTAATTCGATTACGTTGTGGTGCCTTGCTCATTTGATCTACGATCAGGAATGTCACAAAGGTCTTGGAGAAAACGGACAGCAACAATCAAATAGTGATGCGTATGACGTGTGCCAGAAAGTAAACAAAAAGTTTGGCGCCAATACAGCAACTATACGCTAGATGGCGGTGAGACGATTACAACCTCTATATTTACAAAAACTAAACTGAGTAAAAAACATCGGTTGTGTCAGCATTTGACTTTCCCGGCCAGCACACCACCCCCCTCGCGCGCCAAACCTCCAAAACCCCCCACCCGCCCCAACCCCCCTTTTCCCACCTCCCCTCTTCCCACCCCCTCTTTCTAACCCCTCTTCAATTCCCCCTCCCTCTCAATCTCTTTCCCTTATCCCCCCCCCCCCCCACCCCAACACACCCTCCTCACCTCCCAACTACCCCTTAATCCCACCCACCCTTCAACCCTCTCCCTACCATTTCCCCCCAGCCCTCCCCCTCATTTTTCTCTTTTATTGACTTATTTTATTTTTCTCTTTTGGTGATATTTCTACAGACCGAGAGCTTTTTTTAGACACCTCAACCAAATTTTTACACCTACGGGTGTTCTCTCAATTTAGCGATTGCAGGAAAAACACCTTTATTTTATTTTTCTTTTTTGATGACTTTTTTATTTTCTCGTTTATTTCAAAAGTTTTCTGGGAACCTAGTCTGAATTTTGACATAATAGTTCTCTTTTAGGGTAGAAGGTATATTCCTCGTCAGCTGCTCTTCTCCATAGCCGTACACTACCCTATCTACGATATGTACCACTGGATCTGTAGAGCTTACTCCAGATTCCACTGTGACTTTTACTCTGATTCATATCAATTCTGATTCTATTTTATACGTTTTTTTTTTAAAGTGATTAAGACTCGTAAAAGTTATTATACGAGTGTAAAAGTGATTATAAGTGTGTCTGTGTGTGTGTGTTTGTATTCCTTTACGATAGCGCCCAAACGCTTCTTCCGATTGAGCTGAAATTTGGCATGCAGGCATCAATAATTGGATATGGCAAAGTTGAAATGATTATGGTTGAAATCGGTTTACCGGGGGAGGAAAGGGAGGAGGGGGAGGGGGGGGGGGCTACTTCAGTCATACCTTAATCTCGAAATATTGAACTTAGAGACTTGAAATTCGGTACACAGATGCCTTGTTGGGGCCGCGACCACATTGTGAAATTTTGGCCGATTGTCTCATATACATGCGACACAAATAGAATAGAATAGAATAGAATAACTTTATTGTGCTATAAAAACATTACTTCATGAATATTACACATATAAAAAGACAATTTATGCACAAATGGCGGACTTATCGCTATAACCATATCTTACAGTCAACCATTAATATTTTTTTAATTTCGCAAAATTTAAGAAAATACTACAAAATTTTGGAAAAATGCCCTTTTAATACTGCAGTCACAAAAACAGAACAAAAATACTACGAGAAAACTACTAAAACCCACAAAAAACATAGAAACTTATTCGCTATTTTAAACGAACACAATCACTATCAGGAGGCGGGGGGGGGTGTTACCGCGTGGTGGGGGCAAAGAAGGGGGGGGGGGATTGGTGAACGGTTGCGGCAAGAGGGGAGGTTTAACGGGATGAGTCTTGGGATGATCTAACCGATTTTTTGTTATTATTAAACGCCGACTAGCCCTGTTTCGCATGTAATTCGTTGGAACTATCATTTTCATATAGTTCGTAGTTGGAGGTGGTTTAATGAGGGAATAAGTGTCGAGTTGTGTATAGCTATCGGGTTAATTATTTCATGGAGTTTCTACGCAATGTGAAACACGTCCAACGTGTTCCTACTCAATGTGGAATACGTACAAAGCATTCAAAGGATATACTTTTGAGTGGCTCTTGCAGTGCTACATAATTTGGCACTCGATTTCAACGAAAATCTCAGTAGAGTATGCTTCATAATTTACATAATATTATATTATTCGTTGTAAAGGTTAAAAATTCTACGAATTATTTTTTTTATTTAAGAGGATAAAGCCTGGCAGTATTGCGAAACATTGAACTAATGAGGGATCGTGGCCCCGAATAAATTTACTCTGCAACATTTTAAAGAAATATACATAAATAAATTAATCATTTTTATTGTTTTTTCATCGACTCTAGGGTCATTTTGTGGACATAGTTTTAATGTAAGATGCGTAGGAGTTGTTTCTCCTTCTTTGAAGAGTTGATGCCATGACTGCCAGTAAGGTCACGTGTAATTGCCATTATATTCGAAACCGAAGATTTTATTTATTTATTTATTAATATTTCACTCATTTAAAATACTAGATTAATAGGATTAAAATCTACCTTGCTGGAGTGATGCCCGTACTAAGGTCGACTTTTATGTTTTTTTTTTTAGTTTGTAAGTGTAACATAATAAAGCATTGCTTTATGTGGTAGCTCTATATTTATACAAATATTACATATACTTAGCATATTTTAGTAACATAATATACATAATAATATTAAATAATCATATATTAATTACATATACATGCATATATACATATATACATGCATACATAATAATATTAAACACATATACATCTACACTTATATACATATATATGTATATATATTTATAAATATACATATACATATGTTTTACATCTAAACATATACATAAAAGTAGTAATTTTATGTAGTTAGGTATTCTTATACAGCACTATAATTAACCAATTTCTCCGTTTCCTTCCTTCCTAGCTCAATCGACCATTCCGTCATAATTTTTCTTCCTCGTATGGTATCTAACTTCACTTTTAATTCCGAATTTATTCTGTTGTGTAGTCGGACAGTTAGAAAAGAAAAATGTCGTTGGATGAATTGAGTTTTCTTAAGGCGGATATCATGTTGCATGGCAGTAACTGCGGGTGTTCTGATAAGACTGAGATTTAATCATATGCCTATCTGCGTGGGTGTAATAAAATATTGTTGATACTTTCACATATAATTAGCGTATGTCTAGTACTCGGATCTCTTTAAATAAGTGGTCGCTGGAGAACCTAAAAGGCTTTTTGTTGATTACCCTATTTATTGACTTTTAAGCCTTAATCAAGGTATGTAGAGCTGAAAGTGGCCGATTGGCCGTTATTCCATTAGTTATTCAAATAATTCGCAAAGACAACCCGTCTTCATTGTGGGTCGACAGGTTTCTTTAAATGTTATATTAGTATTCACGACGAATCCATTTGTTTTACTACTTTCTTCGATATTACTAGATAGGTTGTGTGGCTTTCTATTACAATCGTCGATAAAATGTATGTCAAGACGCAAATAGAAATCTGTCAGATAATCTAAAAAATCGGTTGTGTCACCCCTAGACTTTCCCGGTAAGTAGCTAAAGACTGCTTTCATTTGAACATTAATTTCAGAAATAAAATCGATGAGCGCTCTCTCTCGGCCGGCGGACTAACACGGCTGGGTTCCATTACGCCTCAGGCTGCGCGGTTCGTTTCTCTGCTAATGGCGGGTTCAGGCCGACCGCCAACAGATGTATTTAATATGTCGGGTAGGTGGGGTGCGCGGCGAGGGACGGCGGCGGTCTTGGCCCTCCGGCCCTTGCACCCGTCGGGCCGGGACCGACTCCCGGGCTCTGACCCTGAGGACGCACCAATAATCACCGGCGAACGGCGCAATCGCGCGTCAATCATTTCAATGTATGGCGGAATTTAAATATTATTAGTGTAGCCTGTATATGAGACATTTCAACCAAATTTTCACAATGTGATTTTGCCCCAATGAGATATATGTGCCAAATTTCAAGTCCAAGCCTCTAAGACTGAAGAAGATTCCAACCACAAGTTTTCAACTGTTACCACGACCAAATGATGCCTGAATACCTTTCAGCTCAATCAGATTAAGCGTTTGGGTGCTATCGTGAAAGAATACATACACACACAGACACTCAGAGGGGCTCAAAATCGATTTTTTCCTTAAAATCTCAAAAAAAAACGAGTTCACAACACTTTCCCGATTAAAAGTAAAGGCTAAAGCGTATGGTACGTAAGGCTGCCTTTTGCAATGTTACTGTCAGCAACAGACTCGCTTGCTATTCCAGAAACATTGCAACGTTCGATGAAATTGAAAATATCCATTGTAATCGCTTGTTTTTTCTTTTGGCTTTATATTCCTTCACGTATGTTTCAGTGTCTCTGAAAAAACATACTATTCATTTGTGTATCCAGTTAACTTAGTTTATTTTATGTAGTGAATACTAATATATTTTTTTTATATAAATAAACTAAAATTTAATTATAATTTTTATAAACTATGTATAATATTTATAGTGATATAAATGAACTAGTTTAGTTTATTTATATCACTAAGAAACGATATAACCTATATTTTACCTACAGCTAGATAGCGCATCGTACTCAGCGCTTTTAATATTATTTTTCAAAAAAATTAAATTTACAAATTTAAAAAAAAATAAAAATAAATAATCACATTGGATTATGGAGGTCGATTCGGTCTCTAAGCAGTATAAACTCCCTGAAAGTCTCGGATGCACAGCCCTGCGTCCAGATATAACTCTTTACTCTCTATCTCGGAAGATGGTCCTTATCGTAGAATTAACTGTTCCATGGGAATCAAATATCCCAAAAGTACAAATTAAATAAATACCATGATCTCGCAAATGAGTACAAATTAAATAAATACCATGATCTCGCAAATGCCGTCACCCGGAACGGCTTCACTGTTCACATTCACGCGGTGGAAGTAGGCGTTCGTGGCCTGCCAGCTAAATCTTTGTGTCACCTTTTTAAAGATCTTGGTCTCTCCAGGAAAATAATCAACTCCTTTCTAGAAAAAAATATCTAAAACCGCGATTTCTGCATCTCAAATCCTATGGCTTCGAAGGGGGAGTGAATGGGTGGTAAGGTGAACGCTCACATATGGCAAGACAGCTGTCCTAACCTACCACAGCCGGTCGTTAGTCCGGAATCCACCGTTCACCTCCCAGAAGTGTAATAATTATATATGATGGGCCCGATTTTTGGTCGGTGAATTCCATTGCAGCTCCGTTTTGTATTTTATTTTATTTTAATAAAAAAAAATATATTTTTGTTTCTCCCATAATTATTATCAAAAGTTGCTTAACTGCTCATACTGATTCCCCCCTTCAAGGATGCCCGTTAATTAAAACTCACCCCGTATAGCTGAGAAATTTAATAAACAGGAAATATGTATATTAAACTTGTGTAACAATTTTAGGATTTGAAACATTAAAAAAAATCGTTTGTGTCACCCCAAGACCTTCCCGACAAGCCGACCCCCCCCCTCCTCAGTGCGCCAATGCGTAGTATATTTGTACTATTTTCTTTGGTATTAAACAATATTTTTCCAAAACTTATGTATTTTCTTAAATATGGCCCACTGTAAATATTATTTGCGTCGCGTGTATACGAGATATTCCAACCAAAAGACATATTCCGTCCAAAAAGGCATCTGCGTACCGAATTTCAGGTCCTTAATTCAAGGTTTGGATATTTTTAATTTATCTTCAAATACTTGCTTCGAAGAAATTAGAAATACGATAAACAGCCTTCGGGTTTGATTGGTATTTCTTCGTCCGCTAGGTACGTAGGCTGTGGTAATGGTTACTACACTATAACAATGCTTTCTAGGCAGTATAATATATTCTATAAAAGTTCATATGTTTATTAACACTATAAATACATTGTGATGTATATTATATGTATATATTTATATTAGCTATACTTTTACATTTTATTATTACCTTATCGTATTATTTCTATTATTTATTATTTGTGCACGTATATGTATGTATATATGTATGTATGTTATATAACATTCTATATCTTAAATACATCTATATAACTCATAATGTGGCTTCCCTATCCCTTTCCCCTTACTCAAACCTGCATTTTTTTCATAGCTCATAGCGCTGTAACAAAAGATTTAGTTTGATTGTGAAAACTTTTAATTTGCCATAGATTTGTATAACATGTGTTAGAATTAAGTATATAAAAAAGCTGTAAGTTTTTCGAAAAATAAAAATAAAATAAAATAAAATAAATAATATTTTGAGATTGAAGTATGCCTAGCGCAGCCCCTTGGTGGACCGATTTCAAATAATTTTGACTAAATGATGCTTTCATGCCAAATTTCAGTTCAATCGGATGATACGTTTGGGCGTTATCGTGAAGGAACACACACACACACATACTCATAGACGAAATTCAGCCTGGAAATGGAGATTGAAGCGGAGGGGGGGGGGGGGGGAGGGGGGGGGGAGGGAGGGGGGGGGGAGGGGGGGGGAGGGGGGGGGGCAAAATGTATATACCGTCTTCATCTCGAAAAAAAACGCGTTCATAATAATTTCCCTCTTTAAGGAAAGTAATACTCGTTAAATTATTTAGTACGATAAACATTAAAAAAAAACTTTCCAGTCCTAAACTCCTACACTTATTAAAGTAATTATTAAAGTAAATACCTACTCGTATAATGTTATTTTAGACTCTGTTGTCACTTAACTGCTAGTTACTTACAGGTGAATATAATGTCTCTCCATTTATTAAAAATTTGCGTGGACTAACCAGTCTTTTCAATTTAAAAGTCAATACGATTATTTGAGCTCGAGCCAGCTGAGCACCATTCAAGTGAATGTGGCCCTATTAGGTCGTTATGACCGTTCGCGGTGGGAACAATAGCAGACATTTAGTTTGGCATTTTACAGATTTACTTATCTATATAATAAGAATATCTATATAACAAGACATCTTGGGTTGTCGACTACAACGGGCGAGCCCGTCACCACAGGGAGTTTTAACGATTAGTCGTTCTATCTCCCTGGAGTGAGCGTAGAAGACTTTGGACAAAAGACAATCCACCGTCTAGCTTCGCCACAACCCGTAAGAGACCAACGCCTTACCGCGAGATAGCCAGGAATGCTACCTGGCGGGCGAAACGGTGAATACCGAATCTATCGCGGACCATGGCGTCCTTTGCCCGCCTCTAACCCGGGATCGGATGGCCAATGGTCATTTCAAGAGCAGTCGCCGTAAGGTACGCAACAACCCCCGCTCTATAGGAAACAATACAGCTTCCAGACTCCCCCGACTGTTAGTCGGAGTGCACAATCGATTGGCTTGCGCCGCACGGTGCGCAGACCGTCCAGGAGCGCCAGAGGTTTGATTCCCAGGGGAAACTGACCAGGGCCAGAGTCCTACCCAGGTTCGCACCCCGTGAGTGGAGGCCGTCGGATGGGTGTTGACCCGTGAGTGTGACCGACCCTGAACACATGGGTCTTCGTGGCCAACCCATCATGGGCCCGTTAGCTCCCTAACACAAGACAATGAAACACAGCACGATTAAGTAAGTTGTAGTGTCATTATTTTCAAAATATTGTCGAAATTACATACCGAGTGTCTAGTGAAAAGACTAAGAAAATTGATTTATATATTTATTCAAGTGCGAGATATTCTGGGCCTGCCTTATTTAAAAACAATACATATATTACGCTATATGCCAATCAATAGTGACATACGGTATACTTGGACAGAGAGCTTGCGGAAAACCCTTCTCCAGAAAGTGAACGTTGTCCAAAAGGCCAATAATTAGAATTATGTTACGCCTAGGCGTTACCCTTCTGACGACCTGTTTGTTGAGGCACAATTGCTTGATAAGAGGCAGTTATATTGCCTCGAAGCAATACTTCGTCTTAAAAACAACAATGAAGACGAATATTGTGTTTCTACGGGAAATAGTGAGCGATAAGGTCGTTATAAGGGAGACTTTGAAGTGCCGAAACGTCTAACGTCTTTTGGACAACGTCACTACAGCTTTCTTGCTCCAAGAATGGTTAATATCATGAGTAGAAAGGACATATTGGGAATTAGCAGCAAATACCTAAAAATTTCAACTTATATTATGGTTAATAAACCTTGGAAGGAGAGGGACATAGAAAACATTTAACACAATTCTAAAATAAATAAATACATTAAAAAAAAACTTTTTTTGTTATATACATATTTATATTTACCCTATTTAAGTACTTAATATATACGTATTTTCATTAATTATTAAATATTATTAGTTATTATTAGAAATGATTATTTATTAATACTATTATATATTATTATTTATTATTATAAATTATTATTTAGTACTACGTGTTTATAGTTGTAATATGATTTTGGTGTAGTGTGAATTACATTTTAACTTAATTTGATTCAGATTTTTTATTTTTATTTTGGAAGTTATGTAGTTTATAATCATTTGTATTGGTCTCTATATTAAGTGCTAACGGTGTATTTTTTGTGGACTAATAAATAAAAATAAGCAAAATAAATAAAATAAAATTGTAGTTGTGTTGAATAATAAAAATAATTTTAGTGGAATATATGCAGCCCTGGATCTACAACTTTTTCCGAACCGAGGCAAAAACTAGACGTTGGCGCCCCTCCTTTCCAGTACTTAACGTTAATGATATTAACCCTAGAACCGTACCCTGGGGTACCAAACAAAAAAAAACGAAAATTTCTTTTTTTTCTTCTTAGCAGACTTTTTTACGCATCCCCATGTACTTAGGCCGGGCACATCGTTACGTTCAAAATCAACTTACGATGCATTTCTAAAGCAAATGGACGATTGATAGTACGTACGTTCTGGATGCTAGGCGCTTTAGTAAGCAAGTTTTTTTCATGAGTTTGGCGCCGTCCTTAAATTGCCGACCAGGGCAGGTTCCTCTGTTTGCCCACCCCCCATTTCCTAGATCCGTGAGTGACTGTATGATGCAAAGAGGAAAATGCCAGGAAATTAAGGTAGGAACCGCCGTAATTGACCAATCACTGATCTTACGATCGCAGTCGATTCCAGAGTCAATGAGGAGGACTAGTCACTTCGCCAGCTCAAATGTTTTTATTCAACATAATACATTATTTGTAGCGTCCTTAGCCCCATTGACACCGGTTGTCCTCATTGTTACCGAAGTTACGTAGCGGCGGGCACGGTGAATACTGGGATGGGTGACTGCCTGAGTGTTTGAGTGCGTGATGCTACAAATGCCCACCTAGAAGATGGTGCCAATAGGCATTAAGGCGGGTTCCACAAAGAGGCATATGCCTTGTGAGTAAAAAAAAACATTACTTTATTATGGAAACAAACAGTCAATATTACATATAATAAAAATACTTTATACTTTATGAAAAATTACCATTACGACGTTTCCAAATGTAATAATAACATTTTCACTAAACTTTAGGTACTTAAAAAAATACAAAAAGGGAGTTTGCTAAGTTACGATTAATTGTATATCTTTGAGTATCAAATATTGCAATAAATAAATAAACAAACAAGCAAATAAATAAATAACCAAAAATAGGTAAACAAAATATAAAGCAATTAGTGTAGTTTATAATAGATAGTGTAGTTTTTAACATTTATAATAGATCTCCATATAATCTTGTCAACATAATGGACTTATATGTGAGCTTATATATTGCAAGTGAAGTAGCAAATATGTCAATCTGAGAATTTATTATTATATGAATTACATTTATTGTATATAAATAAACTCTTAATTGAATTTGTTTTCACAAGAGGAAGGCGGAATTGTCTAGGTAGGCGTTGAGGTAGATCGTCAAGGTAGATCGAGAGAATCGAGAGAAAATATAAAAATTTATTTGACCTAATACATCTTTCGCAACTATAGCTTTATTTGCATGCTTGTGCTAGAAAGGAAAACTAGCAATAATCAAGGAAACCTAACATTAATTTCAAGGAATCATCAGGTAAATATCTGAAAATAGTTATAGTAATCTGAAATCGCCAAAATGAAGTGAATATTGTTAGTTTTACACTCATTATGCAAATGAGCTCAATTTAGTAGGTATTTAACAATATTTGAAGATGTAAGTTGACATTATAATTAATTAAATTGAGTTCACATAATAAATTAACAGATGAAAATAACATTTAAATATATCTTAATATTTATTGATTATAGATAATGTTCTTATGGCACAATAAGTAAATAAATCAAAATTTAATAATAACTAAAAATAAAATACTAATTTAAGTAGTTAAGTGTAACAAAGTTTACGCGGTCTCAATATAAACATCGAAAATATGGTGTATCTTCAAATAAAAGTCTAATTTTTAGAAGTCATTATATTATTAATAATATAAGCAATGAATAAATACAAGAAATTGATTAAGTGTACTATAAGAAAATGCGGCAAAGGGAATTAAATATGTTGTAAAAGCACGTCACGTTAATGCACATTGTTCGCTCCCAAATTTAAATCATAATTCATTTCAATAGAATTCTAAGCGTTTAGATTGTAGGTGAGAATAATGGATAAAGATAACTACGTATATTAAATTTTGTATTATTTTAATGGACGATTTTTACATCACAGACTTGTTTTCCGTAAAACGTTTTAGTTTACTAAAAAAATAAAAATACATTGCATTTGATTGTTATAACGAACAATTAGGATAAACAATTAGATCAGGTAAACAATGTAGACGGTAAACATACAATTCGGTCAGGAAACAATAAAACAATACTTCAAAAGTAGCACATGTGAATTGTTAAAATTCACACAAATAAATTATTAAAATAGAATTGTGAATTGTATACACATGTGAAAGTGCAGTCTTACAGATATATTATAATAAATGATAATATTAAACGTTTTATTATATTATTATAAAACAATTTAATTTGTCTATTTTTGTAATGTTCTTCACCCTTTTGATTCATTAGGGGCTCTCTAGACGATCAAGCATGCTTGTCAAGCATTGCGTCGCGGGCTGGTCAGGGATCGTAAACTTTAGAAAATATGCAAATATATTTTTAAAATATTTACTAAATATGCCTATTTTGTAGTTTTATACCCGGGAGTCACGCCATTCATCAATCAATTACGTCTAATTAACGTGACTCCCTGGTATAAACTACAAAATTAGGCATTTTAGTAAATATAAAAAAAAAATATTTGCATAATTCCTGCGGTTTACGATCCCCGCCCAGCCCGCGACGCATGCTTGACAAGCATGCTTGATCGTCTAGAGAGCCCCTTAGAATATTATAAAAATTCAAAACCCAGTACAGATTCAGAAAAAAACAAACAGCAAATCCGTTGTCGTCCGCTGTTCGTGTACAGTTGAGTAGCGTGAAGCGAACATGTTTTCCACATACCACCGTCCGGAGTCGTCCCATTTCTTTGCGCGTTGATTGTACTCCTACTCATACATACATACGCATAACGCTGCTTGTATTTGAAGACAAGTGGTCACTCATTCCGCTCCGCCTGCTCGAGTTTGTGTGTGTGGTGGTATGGTGATCGATGAACTACCGTCATTTCGGCAACTCAGACCGAAAATCTATAAATATATGCCGAGTTTGGAAGCGGTTTTCAGTGACAGTGAGGTGTCGGTTTGTGTTGGTTGTTTTATCTGTGATAACATACCGGCTTCAAGATGATGATCGATGATACAGGTGCGTTATTCTTGACATTGGTAAACAAGTTTATAAAAAATGTATATTTTTAATAGGAAAAAATATATTAAATAATATATTTTACATAGCAAGCTATCGTTATACTGAAAAAAATATGTCATATTAAAGTAAACGTTAAAATAATATTTCAAAAGTGACTCTTCGGAGATATTTTTAAACTGATAAATACAATGATCCAGTTTTTATACTATAATGAAATATTATAGTTTCTCCATTTTTAATTATTGCAATATCATGCAATGCACTGTCCTACATATCGGATCTCATATACGATTGAGGGGAAAACAGTACAGCCAGTTATGACCCAGAAAGACCTCAGCATCACTATCTCAGTAGCAAAAAACCGATAACCTAATATGCCCAAAACTGTTGCCAGTGATCCTATGTTAATGTCACCTAAGTAAGCTATAGCCTGTTCTTCGGCTGACATTTTAATTCGGATAAATATATTTATAACTAATATAAAATCTAATTAAAATAGAAAATAATATATTTGATTAAAAGTAAAATTGAAAACATAAAATTATAAACCACAGTAGTAATAAATAAAAATGGTGTACAAATAGGAAGCATTTAAATAATCATAATTGCTAGAAATAAAGTTAGATAACTGGTCAATAAAAATTTTAATGTGGTTAAAAAAATCAATTTATATATAAATATGAAAATAAAATTTTGCTTTATATCTATACATATAGGAGTATTAAAATAACCATTAAAAAAGAAAGGATATACATATGTTTACAACATTTTATTGCGAAGATGATTAAATGAGATTTGTTTGGAATTTGGAACCCCACTACAGTTTTTGTCTGTCTTGGGGTGATAGTATTTAAAACATAGTGACTTCGATATTATTATTTTTTCTTTCATTTATTTATATCGCTCATTCATTCTTTAAAATAAAAAAGTTTTATTTATATGAATAACTAACTATCTAAATAATATAAAATATTTAATTAAGTAAATAAAAAAAAATTGAAATAAATAAACAAATAAATTGACCAATAAATTAAATGCATAAAAATGGTTTCTTATAAATAGCAGCTTTACTAATGTTTGAAAAGTTGCACATATAGCTGTCATTAAAATCAGCCTTTTAGGTTAAATTGAGGATTTTCATAACAACTAATTTCATTAAAATATTACCAGACGCTAAATGAAAACAAATATTAATAAAGTCTTAAAGGGATACTTTTTTATACAGAAAAACATTAATTTGTTTTGGAAGGAATGACTCATTTATGTTATGATTATAAAATCAAATTGAAAATAAATATTTTTTTAGTAAATCATTTGTTATATTTACACAACGTACAGTAGAGTAAATTGATGTTTTTTTTTTGCTTTTGGAGACATGATGCAGTACAGTATGATACCGATAGTCGTACAGTATAATAAAACATTTTAATTTCTGTATTTTTTTTAATATGCATATTAATAGAATTGATGATTTTAACTTCTTACATATTCAACTAATTTCATTAATTCTATGACCAGACGATAAATGAAAAACATAGCTTATTATAAGAGTCTTAAAGTTATAAATTTGAATGCAGAACAAAATATTTATTTAAAATGAATGACTCAGATATATACATATTTTGATTAAAACAAACTAAAAGAAAATTGATTTTGACAACTTAAAAGAAAATATTGTATGAGAAACTTATTGGTTATATTTACACTACTTACAGTACAGTTAACTGACTGGTGGTACATTTTTGTGTTTTGGTGACATCACGCATTAAAATAGTTGTATCCTGCTTTGCTTGTATTCAATTTCGATCAATCATTTGATTTCTTCTTCATAATATAACTAACGGTGCCATGGTCTATAAATAGTAGGTCATTATCGAATCATCACACATTTTAGTTTTAGATTGCATATCACCAATTTCAATAGTTAAATGAGGTGGATATTCAACTTTCTACGGATGCATTGGCTATCTTGACTTTCTATGTCAACGATAATGGATATTGTTGTCATTTATTGACTAATGCGAAGATGGTTCTTCTGTGGGATAAAACTTTTTTATAAGCCTTTATTTATATTCGCATTTGTAGTTCAATATGTCAGCGTCAAATGCTGGCTTTCAATTTAATTTTTGCGTTTTTTAAGCAATTTATCAATTTTAAAC
Organism: Micropterix aruncella; assembly: GCA_944548615.1. Taxonomy (NCBI): domain Eukaryota; kingdom Metazoa; phylum Arthropoda; class Insecta; order Lepidoptera; family Micropterigidae; genus Micropterix; species Micropterix aruncella. The sequence goes on from OX155961.1 coordinate 30,655,305, forward strand.
TATGGCATTCAGTCCATTTATATTGTCGCATAGTTCATCAAAATGGCACGGAGTGGAGAAGAATTCAGGGGTCTAAAAACAAAAGTAGACAATCCCACGGATGTCATTTTATACAAACTGAAAAAAACACTTCACAAAATTGTTTTCATGCTATAGCCAAGAAAACAACCATTAACTAAAAGAAAGGCAGATTTTGATTTTTTTCAGAACATATTTAGCACGGTATCTTTTTAATAATAAGGGTTATTTTAATGAAATGAATGGACATATGTAACTCTGTTTCCAAATGGCGGACATTACTAGTTTCATTTGTAACGCTAATAGGACATAACCAAGTTTGTTGCTATCATGAAGGACATGCACTAACCAGGGATGTATTTAGTAAAGTAATAACCAGTGAAATAATATTAATTATCTTTATTTATAAAAACACAATTTTAATCTTTAAATTAGTTTAGTAAATTTTAAATGAATAGCTGTTTTGACTCTTCTTGTGGTTCACACAATTCGGGTTCCAAATGAATGTTCGCTATAATTTCTTCTTCTTGTGCGTTAGAGTCTTGATTTACTTCAATGATATTTTTATAAAAAGCTAATTGTGGGAGTAAAAGGGTTGCCATAAAAATTTAAAAAAATTCCAAAATGTGACTTGTCTACTTTTGTTTGTAGACCCCTGAATTATTACTCGTATGAGCTCGAAACACTAGCTGTCGTTATATGCACTCAAGGCGTCTTCAAATTAATTACTGACTGGGTATAAATTATAAAATCATAACACATCGTTACTTCTCAAAGAGAAAGATCCATCAAATCATAAAATATTTCTGCCTAGGGTAGATAGATGGTAGATATATCTACGGGATATCTAATTTATTGTCAAATATCGAAAAGGTAGCCGGATCGCATTATTTGATTATCTGAGCTGAAATCCCATTTCACACTCTAGCCAAAAGACAACACCAATAGCGCTGGATTAACATTACATTTATTACATTATATTCGTATCCAATTCGCGAATTTACCGCTCTTGGATGCGTTACAATATACTATAGGTAGTATTATACAAGTTACTGTAAAAACAGGTAGTTAAGGGGGTATTCTGGTGTAGGAAATTGAAATAATCGTATTTATCCTTTGCATATTTTCAAAGTTTAGACCTTTAAGAATATGTCCTTAGAAGGATTTTTCAAAATTCCAAAAGTCCACATTTTAGCTCAATCAGATGAAGCGTTTGGATGTTGAGGAATTCACACAAACAGACAGACAGACAGAGAGACAGATAGACAGTCAGACAGACACACAGACACATATAAGTGAGTCCACAATACATAATGGCATACATGGACTTTTCAAATAACTTGTAAATATATTAAAATGAATAAAAAACACGACTGCTGTTACAAAAAGTGAACTATTGTATATATTATTATTTTTATTACGGCTTTTTAAAATTATTTATGGTTGATATATTTATCCATATAGATACATGTATATTTCCGGAATGTACTCAATCAGACAATTCATTGGACACTAAACACGATATATTTATGTTAATTAATTGACATTTGCACATTTAGACAACTACTTACTTGATATTTGGGCAGTTAACCCCTCAAATGAATGGCGATTAGCTCGGGTTGCCTACGGCATATTTTGTATATAAATTTATATTTACATTTACATTAACATAGAGCGGGGTTTACTATAGAGCTATAGCATTACTATAGAGCGGATTACTATAAAGCGGCGCACATTTACATTTATATTTATATTTATATAAATTTATATACATTTTGTATACATTTTGCCAAGGCATCCCTTAAGGGACGCCTCACATTTGAGGGGTTAAGGTGCCATATGATACTCGGGATGTCATAATGATTCTAACAATATTACACATGTCTAAATCGGTTCAAGCGTTTAGAAGTTATAGTGGAATCAGTGGCGTAACTATACAATCTGAGGCCGTGACAAATTCATTGGATACAAACCCTCCCAGTAAAAAAGGTGGTGTTTCAAACTTGAAAAAACAATTTTTGAAAGAAAATTTCTTAATAGTTATTTATGAAAAATCGTCTAAACAAATAATTAAAAAACCCTTTTGTCAGTTTAAAAAAAAAACTATTTTTACAAAATTTTGTTAAAACCTCTTGTCGGGTCGGGAGCCCGTCGCATCTTGCCAGCCCTGCCACCCTAAAGTTACGCCACTGGATGGAATAAAGAAACGGAAAACTTACATAGATGAACCCTGAACACATTACACTCCTTTATTGTTGGGCAGTCGTGTAAAAAAAATATACGTGTGGCACTCGGGGACTGCCGCGGTAAAGCTATTGCATGGCATTTTTAAAAACTTATGCAATTAAAATTATAAATTTATTTTATTTTTTCTGATATCAGATAACTGCGCTCTATCGGAAAACGTTGAAATTATTCCGAATCATTTGCGGCTGCGTGCGGTAGCAAATGATTCGGAATAATTTAAACGTCTTCCGATAGAGCGCCGCGCACGAATTTTTTATTCGATAAAGCATAAAAAACGGATTTTTCGAAAAAAATCGTAGATAATTAAATTATCTTTAAAATGGTGCAGGTTTTATAATAATACGCCAGATAGTATTTGCGTAATAGTCGTTTTTGTGTTCGGTTAGACCTAATTTCACAAATTAATTACACTATGTAATATAAACAAAATCTAAAATATTCAAAGCTAAGAATATTAGGAAAATGTTCTTGTTTAACATATATTTTTTTCGAATCGTAAGCAGTACTCGTTTAGACGTAATTATCAGTTTAAAATAATTAATTTTCGTTAAGAAATTTCTTCATTCGGTCGCCGCGCTGGCCTAGGCCCGCGATAAAAGCTATGCAATAGCTTAATAATTTCGTTGTTATTTCACACACAGCGTGTTTTATTGCACATACTGTCAACGTCGAACCGCCCTTTAGAAGACCATTGGAACATCCCTTATTATTTCATTGATCACTCTAAATTTAAGTTACACAGCTCTCAAATTAAGTGATATGTCCATAATAATTAATAGAAAGCTTCAATAACAACCATCATGCACAACATAAACAAATATCATTACATACCATAGTCAATATTGCAGCATTCTAACGCGAATAACGCAGCGCAATAGCGAGTACTTAGCACGTGGGTGATTCCGTACATGCGTAATTAGTATTTGAATGTACTCGCAAGTATCCAATTTGTGGTGGTCTGTTTGGCCCCAATGCGCAAATGCAGCGAATGGGTTTATGGTCTTAGTCTAGTCAAGCCAACTAACGCCGTCGCGGTCGGATGGCAGCTGATGCACCAGCCACCGTGTGCTTGCACAGCTGTCGTCTTTGTTAAACGTCAGCAACCTCTCAGATGCTGCCAGATTTAGCAATTTACAAATGCTAGTGCAATGAAGGTATATTGCATTGCATATTTACAATGATCTAATAATATAATTAGCGGTCTTCCTAATCAGATAGTATTTATTACCTTCTTTCTTTATGTTCAACTAGTTGTTGCCCGCGGCTTCGCTTCGCATTATGTTTCGATTTGGTTTGTTAATTTAAGTAGGGTGGCGTATATTTGCTTATTTAGACGCTACCTTTAGATATATAATATAGTGCAAGACGTCCCCTCAGATGCACACTACCTATCTCGTAGACGTAGGAGTCTTGTTCCTCGCCACCTGCGCCGCTTCTCTGTACGCTGACCTAGGTATTTCGAGGTTTTTACACGCGTCACTAATTTCAATATATCCCTATAACTATAGCACCTAAAAACTTACAGCAAATGGCTAATTTATCTCTAATAACACACGTAATAATGGAATAATTTTTTTTGATAAGGATTCTTATTTTATTGATATTGTCTTCAACAAACACTGCCTAACTCTTTTTCCTATTTTTTGAGACAAAAAAGCAGTTAATGTTATTGTAACTTAAACATAAAAGTTTTATATATGCTGTCGTTGACAATTTTTATAAATCTCTTTGAAGCTGATATTTCTGTCATATATTGATTTCACATAATATACCAAAGCGTTCGTCAGCGCGCGCTGATAAAACAACTAATTTTTCTCCGAATTGATTTACAAATATCGTGATTTCGTATTGGTAACCAATATTTATCGCAATAAAATTTAGTCTATAGCACTCGTCGGTAATAGAGCTTTCCATTATTGAAAGATTTTTTAAAATCGGATGAGTAGTTTCGGAAATTTCCCCTACATGCAAACTTACAAACATTACTTTTTTATAATATTTGTATAGATATCTAAGTGTCTGTGGTTCCTACATAGCTTCTATGACTACAATGATTGTGATGGGAAAAGTTATCAGGATATTATTTATTTATTAATTAATTTATTTATACCTTATTTTACACAACATAATTATAAATATATTATTATGTATAACTATTACCATTATACCTTTTATAAATATCTATTACCTATTATTAATATGTATACATATTACCTATGATTTTACTGTTATTAACTTACCCTATTATTAAAGTTGTGGTATTATTTTATGAATACATATTAAATATATTAAAGCAAATTATTTCATGTAAAAAGTTAAATATATAAGTTAAATTCCCAATATGGCTATCTTATCCCCTTCCCCGAAATTTCCCCTTATTTCTTCTTGCGCTGTAACAATATGTCTACATAGTTTAATTGTGAAAACTTTTAATTGGCCTTCGTTTTGTATAACACTCGTATACACTGTAAACACTGTATATTGAAAAAACAATGCCTATAATTAGCTACTCGTATATGGTAATACATATTTTAAAACCCTGAAAATATACTAAAGAGTACCGTTTGACGGAATTTTACCACTTCACTAGGCAGAGCCCTGCCTTGGGGTGATCTGTTGGGTCAATCTGTTGGGTCCATATAGAAGGGTCCTGCAATATTGGGCAATTATATTACTGTTTAATATTTAGAGAAGTAGTCGCTGACTATAATTTTTTGCTCCATACTAAAGCGCAGTCGCGCACCGAGCCATGGAGTTATGCTTGGAGTTTCACTGCGTGATAGGATCCGAAACGAGGAAATCCGCGGAAGAATCAAGGTCACTGACATAGCTCGTAAAGTCATCAACTTAAAATGGCAATGGCCAGGCCTTACGGCTCGCAGAACCGACAACTGTTGAGGAAAGCAGGTTCTGAATGGCAACCAAGAACTGGCAGACGCCGTGTAGTATGGCCCCATTTTTTTTTTGAGTGGAGCTTTTTTAGGGTTCTACCACCTACTATAGTTCTGCGCTAAGCCTCGTGTCATTTAAGAATAGCGGCAGGCTTTTAGCGCCAGATTGTTTTACCTCCTCAGGTTGGAGGTAATGACCACCCAGGTGGGTGTATCTTTTACGCATCAGCGGGCCACACTCGCACATGAGGTGCTGGGGCAGCTTTATCTGCCCCTTGGCAGAACCTGCACATTTTTATGTCTCTGAGCTTGAGGTTGAGCATGTGTTTGTACAGGCCACAAAGCCCCGTGAGCGTCCTCACCAGTATGCGTAGATTGTTCCTTTTTAGCGATAAGGCCTCCCGGGCCGTCTTACGGTCGTAAACCTTTGGTCGCTTTTGAATGATTCAACCCTGGCGTGTTGTTCCAGTGGTTGACGGATTGTTCTAAGCATATTTTTTTGAGCGTTAGGTTTGCAAGGCTTTTTGGCAAGGTTTAGGGCCGTATAACGTTCCCTTTGCTCCCGCCTTAGCAAGTTCATCGGCTTTTTCATTTCGACGGCCCCCATAAGATGACCTATGATTTTGCTATGCTCGCGGGAAGTAGGTGGATGGAGGCGGTGCAAGGCCGTATGTGGAGCGTAATAAACCATAAATGGACCGTAAATGGAGCGCTGAATGTTTCCCGAAGATTAAATAAATAAATAAAATAAATAATTAAATCTACTAATAAGATTTTTCAGTACACATCGTTTCATATATAATATTTTAGCATGAGTATGATTGTCATTAAAAATAACCCCTAAACTAATGGTATAGGTACTGTAAGACTGGCTTACGACCGTAAGACTGCCTGTGAGGCCTTATCGCTAAATTGGAACAATCTACGCATACTGGTAAAGGCCATTTATCATCTCACAGGGCATTGTGGCCTGAACAAACACATGTACAACCTCAAGCTCCGTGACACGGAAATGTGCAGGTTCTGCCGAGAGGCAGAAGAAACTCCCTGCATCGCATGTGCGAGTGTGACCCGCTGATGCGTAAAAGATACACCCACTTGGGTGGTCATTACCTCCAGCCTAAGGAGGTAAAAAAATCTGGCGCCAAAAGTCTATAGTAGGGCGCAGAACTATAGTAGGTGGCGAACACAATAGATCAGCAATGGTCGTAGTGTCACAGGGCTCATAAAGACTTTAGAAAAGCCCCACACAACAAATAAAAAAAAGGTATAGGTATCCTAACAAGAAATCTTGAATACCAAAATTACATAATTTGTTACCGTTGGCTGTATGTGCGTCCTCAACATATATCCCGATATTTCGATTACACATTTCCGCGATATAAAAATCTGAAGGCCGCTTGAAATTGCGATTAGAAATAAGTGCAGTGAGGCGTGCAGCGTTTGGTACAATGCTTTAAGTGTACACGAAACACCTCATCGATGAAGAAACGAGAAACGAGCGGTCGGCCCTCAATATCAGTTACTGGAGAAACGTGTTATTTCGAAAACGAGCCAATTATATGTCAAAGATTCAGCACATATTGCAGTGTAAAATGGAGAAGAAGAATTTAGCCAGACATGTACTCGTAAATATATTGGCATTATCGTATGTCCTTGTCAGCCGTGACATCAACATTCTCCACTTGGAGAAACTAATTTATACACGTTTTCGAAACATTTCACTATAGAACATTTTCACAAAGTAGGGATATTGATTTCAAAACGGTAGTAATGAAAAAAACACCATTCTTAGGCAAACGCCGTGGCTCCCGATTAGACGATGTCCGGATTTCCACATCCTTACTCATTCGTATACTTCATTCAAACATGGCTTGTTATTTTAATAATTTCTTCTCTCCATTCATCCCATCACGCTCATTGCGCTTTCATGTTTAAGTCATTTTCAGTCCAGACGGCCCGAATATGAAAGTTGAAAACCTGATCGGGTTCTTAGAACTACGGTTGTGTCACCCCAAAACTTTCCCAAGTAAACAAGCCCCCTTCTTTTCTGCGCGAACACAACATCCCCTTGCGCGCCAATTCGTAGTATATTTCGTACTATTAAAATTGTATTTTTCCAAAAATGATTTAGTATTATCTCAAATATGGCTGATTCTAAATATTATTTGTGTCGCTTATATACGAGATATTACAAAAAAAATCACAAAGTGTTTTCGGTCCAACAAGGCATCTGTGTAAGGAATTTCAAGTCACGAACTCCAATATTTCGAGATTGAAGTATGACTAGCGCGCCCTCTGGTGGACCGATTTCAACCACAAATTCCTTTTAACTCTTGCCATGTCCAAGTGATACAATCAGAGGAACAGTTGTGGCGCTATCGTGGAGGAATACACACAGAAGTGCGTTCACAATACTTTCCTTCTGCCGGGAAAGCAAAATCGCTCGTATCACTCCAAGACTTTCTCGGCAAGTAGCCAAGGCCTGTTTCATCTGAATATTAATTTCATAAATAAAATCGATAAGCGCCCTCTCTCGACCGACTCGAACCCTAGTAAGGGCTGGGCCACACGATGCGGTGCGGCTACGGCGCGGCGCCTGAGCGGTGCCGCTGCGGCGTCCTACATACAAATATCCATGGTATGACACACGGTGCGTTCCGGCATCGCACCACACGCAACCCGGGGATATGCGCCGGAGCGGCACCGCTCAGTTGTTAAATGCAGTCGAAGGAGGGTACTGTTTGCCTGTTTCATTTATTTTCACGTATTTTTGATAATTTTTAATCGAAGTGTTCAATATGAGTACCAACGAAGAAGATATTGGCATTGACTATCTCATTTCACTAGTTCTACGTATAATTAACTACAACACTATTCGCTCACTGCGGCGTCGTAGTAACGTTGCGCCCCCGCATCGTGCACTGTACGTGTGTACGCCGATACGGTGAAATCTTTGCGGTGCGGCGCCGCACCGAATCGTGTGGACCGGCTCTAAATCGTCAATCGGTCGTGGCTCATTTAGTTTGCTGGATATGAATACCCTACCTAATATTTTCCTACTTTTAATGTGCCGGGCAATATTGCTATAATAAAAAATAGAGTTATCTTATCTAATCGATTATTCCATTCTTAGAAACATTGTTCCAAGTCGTTTGTTTGTATTGCTGCTAGCTCCTGCATAGTTTTTTCTTTCAACTCTTCTACGTCGTTAAAACGTTGTCCTTTTATGACCCTCTTCATTCGTGGAAACAAAGAAAAATCGATCGGGGGAGTAGGGGGCGTGGGGGGAAAGATGTCATGCTGTTTTTAGCCAAAACTGGCGAACTGATAAGGCTGTGTAGTGCACCCGATTATCATGTTAGAATAATCAGTCCCCTGTTTGACATAAATTGGACGTTTTTCGTCGCCATCTGTTACGTAGTCTTCTGAGAATTCCAAATAGAATGCCTGATTCACTCTAGTCCAACATTACAAATAACGAGGAGCAAACAATAATAGTTTTACAGAAAAAAATGCATTTTTTAAAATTTATTTATTAAAGAAAAGCACATTTTTCACGGCAGTACATTGTAAGTTTGAGGCTCAAATGTAAATTATAGCAAAATAGAAAGCACCGCAGACCACAATTTTTTGAAATCAACGCCGCCTAACTAGGCCTAGGGCCGTGCCAAGTTGACAGTGACTTGTGCATACTTTAGAATACTTAATTTAAAAAATATGCAAGGTATCAACTAATATTAAAAATTAACTAATAATAATAAACATTGTAATTTGAGTGTAGTGTGATGTAACTGTATTGTATGTAGTATAGTGTGATGTAACTGTAGCTGTAGTGTGCTGTAAAAATAACATTCAATAAATGGTGAAATATTAAAATTGAATAATAATAATATAAAGTCGTAATAAATACAAAGATATTTAAATAATAATAATAATGAATCGAAATAAATGGAAAAATGTTATCGCAATAAATAGTTAAAGAATCAAATTTAAATAGTCCGAGGATACAATTGTATATGAAATGTCCATGTTACAAGTTCAAATATATATTTCAATATATTTAATTAAAAAAAGAACAAAAACACAAGAACAGCGATTTAAAAAAGTAATAATAATAGTAATTCAATTTATTTAAATTTAAATTACATAAGAATGTGAAATATTGTTGTTACAAGACACAACGTTATTCGGCGAAAGCATATACTAAGTGCATTGAACGCAGAACGAGTTGTTACATGCGCACCTAGTGGCAGGAATATGTATGTACTAGGCAAGCCATACCGTCATCTCTGCCATTCCGGTTACTTACGGGTACTCCTCGTATGATTTGCAGTTAAAATATTTAGGTAAATTATTTATTATCAATAAGACTCAGGAAGTGAGCTCGCCTTATCACGGGAGTGCCTAGCGAGGCGGGCTCTGTTGCTTTTAGTTCGGCACACTAGAAAACAAACATTTACATTTAATTTATGTGTATTTAACCTGGGCTCAGACAGTTGTACATCTAAATTTAGAAGCATATAACGGTAATTTCTATAGAGTACATTATTTTTATGTTGTGGTTTTGCATTTAAATATGTATGTAATTAACAAAAAACAGATACAAGATGACAAAAAAACAAAAAAAAAAGATTTAAGATAGTTGGGCGGTGTCGACTACAACGGGCGAACCCGTCCCCCCAGGCTGGTATAACGATATTGGATCGTTCTTTCAGCCGTGGAATGAGCGTAGATGACTTGACAATGACAATCCACTATCTAGCTCCGCCAAATAGCCAGCAAGAGACCAACCCTTACCCCGCACCGTGTAGTTAACCCAGAGGGAAGAACAAGTGCCCTCGCTGCCAGTGATGGGCAGATTTCTCCAGTCTCCCGGCTGGTTACAGGTTCGAAGTCGCTTGCGCGGTTCTCTCCCTTACGTAGCAGTGATACGGTGTCTACCGAATCTATAGTGGACCACGGCATCCTTTGCCCGGCTCTTCACCCGGTATCGGGTAGCCGAATGGCCGTTTCAAGAGCAGTTGCAGTAAGGTTAGCAACTATCCCCGCTCTATAGAAAACAATAATATTTCGAGACGCCCGGTTGTCAGTCGTAATGCACAATCGATTGGATGACGCCGCACGGTATGCAGACCGTCCAGGAGCGCCCGAAGGTTGACTTCTAGGGAAACTGGTTTGGTCGACCCTACACAAATGGGTCTTAGTGGCCTAACTGCAACATTGCCCATTAGCTCCCCATTATCAGTGTTTATGATATTTAGAAATATACCGAATGTAATTGGATCAATTATTTAATAGTGAATAATAGAAATAGCATTTTTCAACAGTCACTGTGAAAGTGCCCTTATTTTGAGGATAGTTTTATATTTGTAAGTTAAGAGTGCAGTCTGCCACAACTTTTGCCCTTATCTTCACCCGTCATTCATTATTAAATTATAGCTTTAACATTTTTTAATTTCATCTCTTTGCAGAGGAAAATCTACACGCAGATCCGGACGGGGCGAAGACGGAAAACGGTAGAGCAAACAGAGTGAGTTCCAGCTTTGAAAAGTTTCTCACGGAATACGAAGCGGCTGACGAGGACTCCTACAAAGAGACCACGGAACATATGCTCAAGAGATATGCCATAAATATTTATAAGATACTGCATTTCTTGATATATGCAGCTGTGCCATTGTACTATAGGTGGTTCATTAGATACATGAAGCCGAGGACTCCGAAGGATCTCACCAATGAACTTGCTCTGGTAAGTTAATATTATGAATATTTTTATGAGACAAATCGGGGAGAAAACCCGCTCGCTTGTTACGATGTTGTTACATTTTGCCCACGATACTTTTCGAGAAGGGATCAACACACTTACCACCACGTGCGTTGCTGGCTTACCACTTCTTTCCTCGCACGCTACTTGCCTGATCATTTGTATCTTGCACTATATTGCAATTGCACTACCGGTTTTTTCGACGGAAAACAACACATTTTTAAGAAAATGTGTAGGAAAAGCTTTCTTACACGACTTACTATACAGCGACCACTAGTAAGATACTCTTGCTATGCGACAGCGAGATCGGCTACCTGAACGAATAATAAGTTCTGAGCTCAGATTGACGCTTCGCGGTACCCATGATCTCTCTACGTGGCACCCCTAGAGTGCCGCGGCACACTCCGTAGGGACCCCGGGGTCAGACCGAAGCAAGTGATTTTGGATGCTTACCAACGTGCCGAAGAATACTCTTTCTCCAGACTAAGCGCATTAAATCACAACTATAGCGCATCGATCGGGTTTACGGACAGTAAAATCTGACTAATGCATCGGTACATATTTATATTATATTTAAAGTTACGTGAATAATTCCGTTTTACAATGTGTTTCTGGTTATTGAACATAATCAAAAGCTTGATATTTCCATTCGCTGATTCGTTCACTCATTTATTAATTTGTAACAGGTGACCGGAGGCGGAAACGGACTCGGCCGAGCAATAGTTTATGAACTAATAAAACGCGGGGCTCGCGTCGCCATTTGTGATATAAATCTTAAAGCTGCCGAAGAAACTGCTGAGCGCGCGAACCAGATGAGACAGGACAGGAATGTCGCCTTCGCGTATAAAGCTGACGTATCCGATCCGGACGCAATCAGAGAAATGAGAAAGAAGGTCAGTATGAGAAAGAAACTATAATTAGAAAATAGAAAACGTAATTTCTGTGGGGATTAAACCAGCTTCGATGCGGCATCTATGAGATGACTTATAGTAATCGTGAGTTGTATACATACAGGTGACATTGGTAATCTAGTTAAATCATATTTTGTTTTAATAAACGGTTTTAGCCCGTTTTCCAAACGATTTGTTAAATTTTATTATTTATTTATAAATTTTGGGTTGTAACGCATCAATGATTTCGATTAGTCCAAACTGTCACTTGGGTCTATTTCACATAAATCTGTACATTTTAAGAACAATAATAAAGCAGTCACATATTTTTTAGTTCACATATAACCAACTAAAACATACCCACTAGAAATTACTCTTGGAAAAAAATACAAGTTTCCCATATTTATTTTTTTTGATATTTAAAAGATATTTAAAAGACAACTTTGATATTTTAATTTGAAATGGCGTGATACTATTCTTAACACGTTTAGGATTTATGAAACACCAATGCATACGACGTTATGAAACACCAATGTTATACGACAAATATTCCAGGGAGGAGACAAATAAAATAAATCCAGGTGACCCACCTGTATAGGTCTGCCATGCATTCATTTTGTATTGAAAATAAGACAACAGCCGCCACACAGATGTTCGTTGGCAGCGCGATTTACGAGTCGTTGTCTGGCGACATGATTTACGATTACAATGGTGCATTCAGACCAAAATCGGATTAAATTTGAGGAAGCTACATATGAATTTTCAATAACACGGACAATGTTATATGGCAACAATACCTTTATGTAAAGGAGTGTTCAAACAAAGAAACAGAAATAAGGTATACGAGTATAATATCTAAGTAATCTATATAAATAAAAATGTAAATGTTCGTTTGTTTAAAAACTTAAACCTCCGAAAGTTCTTCACCGATTGATTTGAAATTTTTATGCAACATTTCATTCGGATACACGCATGTTTTGTATCTGTTCTATCTATATAAATAAAAATGTAAATGTTCGTTGGTTCAAAATCTTTAATCTCCGAAAGTTCTTCACCGATTGAATTGAAATTTTTATACAATTTCATTTGGATACACGCATGTTTTGTATCTTTTCTATCTATATAAATAAAAATGTAAATGTTCGTTGGTTCTAAATCTTTAATCTCCGAAAGATCTTCACCGATTGCTTTGAAATTTTAATAAATCATTTCATTCGGATACACGCATGGTTTGTATCTGTTCTATCTGTGTAAATAAAAATGTAAATGTTCGTTTGTTTATAAACTTAAATCTCCGAAAGTTCTTCACCGATTGCTTTGAAATTTTAATACAATATTTTACTCGGATAGACACATATTTTGTATCTGTTCTATCTATAAAATAAAAATGTAAATGTCCGTTGGTTCAAAATCTTTAATCTCTGAAAGTTCTTAACCGATTGCTTTGAGATTTTAATACAACATTTCATTCGAATACACGCATGTTTTTGTATCCGTACTATCCATATAAATTTAATATGATAATGTTCGTTTGTTCAAAATCTTAAATCTCCGAAAGTTCTTCACCGATTGCTTTGAAATTTTGGCACAATATTGCACTGTGGCGTATGAATAATAAATTTCACTTGTGAACTCCATATTATGCACAATTATTAATTTGTGGCCATTGTTGTCCCTATGCGCCAACTAATCTAAAATTTTCAGGAACCTATTTAATGATAAATGAAATAATTTGATAGTGAGGGTACTTTCGATGACATGGTTTCCGTTGCTTGAAATATCCATATAATATGATATAAGATAATAAACAAAATGTAATATATTGTAATATAATGCAAAAGAATAATACTATAATATATCTAGATCATTATATTTATATATTTGTGTATGTATGTAAATGTATTTGTGTATGCGTATATGTATCTATATGAGTACCTAAGTCAGTTAGGCTTCTCCACCCAAGTCAGAAAATAAGTGGTATGCCCAGATACAGGCTATATTCGGCCTAGGTGGGTATGCGCTGTGCATGGTCATGTGAATGTGGGCCGTTGTTTCTTCACACGGTATGGCCATTTTTATGAGTTTTATCATTATGTTTGAAATAAATAAATGAATAAAATAAAATTTAAATATTATTTTAACATCGAATCCCCCAAGAAGCCCTTTGGTGGATCATTAATAACACGTGAAGGCATTTTCATTTTGTTATTTCGTTCTATCTCGTGCCATATCAACTTCTTGGCGCGCGCGTAATCCGACGAAATTGAAATTTAAATTTTGCCCGGCTTCAGCGCGAGTTTGGAAATTTTGCAAATCCTCGTTTTGATGGAACTTCTGAATTGTTTAACGAGAATTTAGTACACGAAATTCCTACGTAATATAATTAGAGCAAGTAGCGGAGGCTAACGAGTAGCGAATACATCGTATAGGCTTCTTCCGAAGACACGCCTCCAGCTATGCCGGCGTCGATGCATGTTTTAAGTACGACGCTTAGAGTAATGTGAAAAAATGAAAGGACACTGGGTAATTCCGTATTCACTTGCGAAGTTTCTTGTAATATATTGCCATATATACCAAACGAAAGCTTATTACCTGTGCAACATTTCATTCTCAATCAGATACGCTTAAATACGTGGCTGAAAAAAGTTAGAGTGTTAAAATTGCAAAATATTTTATTCAATAATTAAATATTTTATTTAAAAAAGTTGTTTTTATTATTTACTAGCTGTACCCTGCGCGCGTTGCTACGCCAAATCAGTCGCATTCGAAATTCAAATTCGACGCTTTAAAATTCAGTCGACTATAAAAAAAAGAAAGAACTCACTCCTGTCTTCGCGGTCGCATTCGAAATTCAAATTCGCCGCTTTAAAATTCAGTCGACTATAAAAAAAAGAAAGAACTCACTCCTGTCGTCGCGGTCGCATTCGAAATTCTAATTCGCCGCTTTAAAATTCAGTCGACTATAAAAAAAAGAAAGAACTCACTCCTGTCTTCGCGGTCGCATTCGAAATTCAAATTCGCCGCTTTAAAATTCAGTCGACTATAAAAAAAAGAAGAACTCACTCCTGTCTTCGCGGTCGTATTCGAAATTCAAATTCGCCGCTTTAAAATTCATTCGACTATAAAAAAAAGAAAAACTTACTCCTGTCTTCGCGGTCGCATTCGAAATTTAAATTCACCGCTTTAAAAAAAGAAAGAAAGAAGAATTTTGGTTTTATTGAGGACACTAAAAATTTTTCTTTGGTCCGATCGGCACCAAACTTCACAGAAACCATCTCCAAACTAATATAAAGTTTCCCTCAAAATTTCATCAAAACGGTAGAGCGGTTTATTAGTCCATAGCGGACATACAGACACACATTAATTATGATTATAGAAGATATATAAAATCCTACCTGCAGGCATAAATATCAGCACGAGTGTGACAACTGGTTTCGTGGTTGCTTGGCCCTGGAATGTCCACAATATACCAAGGACTATCCACTTTCTCACATTTTTTCAATGATAGCAAAAATGTAATTCCAGAGGAAAGTAGACAATTTCAATATTTTACGTTGTAAGACAGATTTTTTATAATTTTGGAAGATAAACTGAAATAATATTATTTAAGCACATAACACAAATTAATAAAAATCTTAAACTCTAAGTTTAGAAGTTAATATTTTATTGAAATGTGAAAATTGGTACCAAATTTCAGTATCCCTATTAATTTGGCCACCGTAAATACTATTTTTAAGCGTAAATAAATCCGATTTTTTCTAATGGGAAATATTGGTATAAATTAATTGCAGGTATCTTTATACGGCCCCTTAAGAGGCCCGTAAAAGGGATAGTTTTTTTTAAATACAAAACGCCAATACAAATTACTAGCGAATACGCAAGTAAGCGAATTTAAGCGCTTCTAAGAAACCTACACCATTGTTATAGCAGAAAATAAACAAGTGGAGTTATTCTTAGTCGCCAACAGCAATTTTAAATCAAAAAAAGTTCTAATGTTCGCCAATTTTGGTCATTAGGAAAAAAACATAATATTGATACCACTCACCTGAATGTCATCGGACTGATATTAGATTGATCATTTATTCATATTCTAAGAGGATTTTGGGTCAACCACTGGAACAACACGCCAGGGTTGAATCATTCCAAAGCGCTTATTAAGCCTTACGACCGTAACACGGCCCGTGAGGCCCTATCGCTAAATAGGAACAATCTACGCATACTGGTAAGGGCGCTCACGGGGCATTGTGGCCTGAACAAACACATGTTCAACTTCAAGCTCAAAGACACAAAAATGTGCAGGTTCTGCCAAGGGGCAGAGGAAACTCCCCAGCACCTCATGTGCGAGTGTGGCCCGCTGATGCGTAAAAGATACAACCACCTAGGTGGTCACTACCTCCAACCTGAGGAGGTAAAACAATCTGGTGCCAAAAGCCTGTTGCGGTTCTTAAATGACACGAGGCTTAGCGCAGAACTATAGTAGGTGGCGAGCACAATAGATCAGCAATGGTCGCAGTGTTACAAGGCTCATAAAGACCGTAGAAAAGCCCCACTCAACAAATAAATAATAATAAATTCCTATCGAATTTCTCAATTTGCTTTGTATGAATAAGTACCCTTTTAGCAGAATCGGCATGACACCAGGAATAAACCCCATTACCTCCAACCGATCATACTTCATACGGCCAAGTTACAGGCGACTAGTTTTACCTAGGACTTAAATTTTTATTAAATTTCCTTATAGCTTAAAGGCTGTATTTGCTTAATATTATTGATTTTCTATAAAATCAATGTTAATATCGACATGTATGCGCTTAATAAGCATTGAAACCAGCATCGCACTTCTACTCCAATAAATTCTTACTTACTTATTTTTTTTATTTTCAATTGTTATATTAAGGTGTTTTTTTTTGTTAATTTAAATTATTTTTAAGTAAATTATTGTGTAACATTTTTGTTTAAATTGAGTTACTAATTTAAGATTATTTTAATATACTTGGTCATGCATACACAATTATAATAGTTGTAATGGAAAGAAATACGCTTTATTCTAAATTACATCAGTGAAATTAAGTATTTATTTAAGAATCAATTACTATAAAATATTAATAAGCTTTCAGAAATAATAGGAACCGAATGGGAAAACCTTAACCTTTTGCTTATTTGTTTCTGTCACCCAACTGAGACCAGCCCGTTCTAGGGTGGACAGGACTCCAATATTACAATCAGGTTTGCTTGATTGCTTACAAATGTACAAGTTTTAGTAAAAAGCTAATGACACTAAATTGCCCTAAAATGTGGTCTTCAGATAAAATAAATACGTGTGACACTCGGGGACTGCCGCGATAAAGCTATTGCATAGCATTTTTAACAACTTATGCAATTATAATTATTTATTTATTTTATTTTTTCTGATATCAGATAACTGCGCTCTATCGGAAAACGTTGAAATTATTCCGAATCATTTGCAGCTGCGGTAGCAAATGATTCGGAATAATTTAAACATCTTCCGATAGAGCGCCGCGCACGAATTTTTTATTCAATCAACCAAAAAAAACGGATTATTCGAAAAAAAACGTTGATTATTAAACATTAATTACACTATGTAATATAAACAAACTCTAAAATATTCAAAGCAAAGAATATTAGGAAAATATTCTTTCTTAACATATATTTTTTTCGAATCGTAATCAGTACTCGTTTAGACGTAATTATCAGTTTAAAATCATTAATTTTCGTTAAGAAATTTCTTCATTCGGTCGCCGCGCTGGCCTAGGCCCGCGATAAAAGCTATGCAATAGCTTAAAAAATAATAATAATAAAAAATATTAAAAGATAATAAAATAAATAAAATGCAATTCCATTATATAATCGACAATAAATATAATAAGTATAAAATTCGATTAAATAATATAAATAAAGTTATATGTGAGAAAAGAATAAACAGTCATTAATATTTAATATATGTTAAGTAATATAGGATTTAATATAAAAATTTGACCTAGTCTAAAAAGTATAATTCAAATAAGTTCTGGTAGTTAGTTCAATGTTAATTCAAATAATTCTAATAATAAGTCAATAAGTCAAATAATTTTTGGTAGTTAGTTCAATGTTAAAATATACTCAACATACATGTTTAAAAATATGTTAATAATTTGTGCACCTAAGTTTTATTATACCTACTATTATTTCTAACATTTGATGTATGGTTAGTCTGTCATGATTCGATACCCATTTCTTTAATTTATTTTTGAATTCCCTAAATGTCAAATTCATTTTTGTTTCCATATTGATCAGATTGTAAAATCTCGGCGCAATGAGATAATCAAGTAGCTTTAGTATAAGCATTGATCATGGCACTCATTACAAAGTCGTAACTCTATTTGTTTCAGATTATCGACGATTTCGGCTGCCATGTGACTATATTATTCAACAATGCTGGTGCCTTAGTAGGAATGGATATCTTGTCTGGCTCAGATGCAGACGTGAGGAAAGTTTTGGATATCAACTGCACATCTCATTTTTGGGTAAGTAGTATTTTAAAGATTTGTTTATTTGTACTCTTTATTGTACAATTTCACAATTGGTGGGTTTATTATCACATAACAATCTCATATAACCAACGTTACTATGAATTGGTTATATGTATGTGTGCGTGTAATATGTGTGTATGTGTGTGTCATGTTATTGCATTCAATCGACAGAATTTAAATGCAATTCCGTTAGTTTTATCCCAATGAAAATAGGTGGCCTAACCGGGAATCGAACCCGGAAACTTGCAAAGTAAAATCAGGCGATCTAAACACTATGCCGCTGGGGCATGTCTGCAGTCTTATTATATGATTTGCATGATATAGATAAAACTGTATCGACAATCGATACATGGTCGCTCGAATCGTCTGTTTTTGCATAACGGTTTTACGGACCCGATACGCCGTCTGACCCGGTTAATACAAACAATAGAAATGAAAAATTTAAGCAAGGTGACACTAATGACAGGTGAAAGACGTCGCAATAGAAGATTTAATAACGAATCACGGCTCAATACGAAATCAGCATATGGTATTTTAAAGCCAGCAATCTTGAATGACACTCTTGACTTGCAAAGTTTGTCTTACAGCGATATTTTAGGGTAATAGTAAAACCATTGATTATAAATTAATCAGCGTCGTAGTACGTTTTAGCAACCCTTACGGGCCGAAGACATGCGGATGACATTGATAGCTTTGTACGGCGAAACTAATTGCAATTTATTTGGACATATTTAATAACATTGCTAATTGATGTTTTTTTTTATAAAGGACTGATTGATTATAAAAGTCCAATCATTTAACCAGTCTTAATAATAACATTCAATTATTAGTTTATCGCATTTTTATATAGGCTGATTACATAACAGAATCTATTAGTCTATCTGAACATTAAAGTAAATAATATTAAAATAGTAAAATCTATGATTTAAAATTGTTGTTATTATTTTTTTACCGTATATAGGTGTGTTTAGAGCACTATCTACAGTGCGCCGCTATATTCTACTACAAAAGTCTACATATTAGCTGAAACCCGTCGAATTCGACGGTCACTTTATTGACTATAAGTGTGTAATGTTCAAAAATAAACGAAAACACACTTATTATTTGTGTACAAATAATATTTGTTTGAATTAATTCGATTACGTTGCAGTGCCTTGCTCATTTGATCTACGATTAAGTATATTACCAAGGTCTTGAAGAAAACATAGAGGAACAATAATTAAAGAGCGACGCTGACGTGACATGACGTGTGACAGAAAGTGAACAAAAACTTTCGCGCCAATTCAGCTTAGATTAGCAAGCTATTCATAGCTACGGTCCGAGAGCTTTTTTAGACCCCTCAAACAAATTTTTATACTTAGCCGTTCTCTCAATTTGGCGGTTACAGGCAAAACAGGTTTATTTTTTTTAATTTTCTCTTTCGTTGACTTTTTTAATTTTCCTTTTTGCTGACACGTCAATAAACCGAGAGCTTATTTTTAGACATTTCAACCAAATGTTTACACCTAGCTGTTATCTCAAAATGGCGGTTACAGGAAAAAAACAAGTTTTAAATATATATAGACTAGCTGAAACCCATCGAATTCGACGGCCACTTTATTGGCAGAAAGTAAACAAAATTTTCGAGTTAATTCAGCGTATTCAGTTATTTTCAAGTTGGAAAGCATGAGTTCCATCTCAGTTAGTATTTAGTTATTTCTCAGTTGGCTGCCTTGAAGTTAAAGTTTGAGGACTGGATGTTGTGCGCCTCTTTGATTGGTCGTAAATTAAGTTGTTTTGTCTTTCTAGTTGCGAGTATTCTCCATCGAGTCTTGTTACAGTTGTATTTTGGCATTGGCTGGCTCTTTCTCGTCTTCCAGTAAGGCTTTTTCGGAGGGTTTTGTCTTTTTCTCATTAAAATCGATGGTAAAGGTCTAACAATTTAATATCACCGGTGGTTTTAAATATTGCCCAAAATAACCCAACTTTTTGACACAATGTCAGTGCAGTTTAGCAACAGTCCGTTAGAGGGCCACTTGTTTACAGTACAAAAACGTCAAGCTGTGATCCAGCAGATGGCGGGTTGTAAAAATTTGGTGTCTAAAAAAAACTTTCGTCTACAGAGTCAGAGGAGAACTTTCGTCTTTCGTTTGCGATTTACTGGATCTCCGCGCGATCGCACAAAAAGTTCGCGCGGAGATCCATTAGATGATATGCTATAACTTCGTATTTTTCTATTTTTACGACTTTTGCTGAAATATCTATAAACCGAGAGCTTTTTTTAGACACTTCAATCAAATTTTTACACCTAGCCTTTCTCTCAATATGGCCGTTACAGGAAAACACGTTTTAAAGTAATATATAGATAATAGAAGATTGATATTTTTTTTAATCTGAGTGCCATCGGCGCGTTGCGTTTCATAGTAAAATCCCGATTGCCAAATCATAGTACTACGTTGAGCAGTTTCATTCACTATATAATCAATGGTATAGCTCTATGGCATAACAAAACTAAATATAAACATTGAACTTCTTTATTTCAGACAATAAGAACGTTCATGCCAGATATGAAGGCAAAGAACCATGGACACATAGTAACGATTGCCTCCCTTGGGGCTTATCGCGGTATGTCATTTGCATCTGCCTACTGCGCTTCCAAATGGGCGGTTCGAGGACTCTCAGAATCTCTCAGAAGTGAGCTGAGACAGATGAAACTAAGGGGAATCCGCATCACAACTGTATGCCCTTATCTGATAGCCACTCGCAAGTCTTTGGCCACACAATCGGATACCAGGTAAAGATAAGAATTACTGAATAGTACATTTTCTAGAAGCCATGGTGACTTACAGACCAACCTTGATATAACGAACTTCAGGGAGCTAATGGGCCCTTGCTGAGTTGGCCACGAAGACCCATTCTGTTTCCGGGTCGGTCATACTCACGGGTCAACACCCATCCGATGGCCTCCACGCATGGGGTGCGAGCCTGGGTAGGACACTGGGTCAACCAGTCTCCCCTGGGAATCAATCCTCTGGCGCTCCTGGACGGTCTGCGCACCGAGCGGCGCAAGCCAATCGAATGTGCTCTCCGACTAACAATCGGGGGAGTCTGGGAACTGTATTGTTTCCTATAGAGCGGGGGTAGTTGTCTACCTTACGGCGACTGCTCTTGAAATGACCATTGGCCATCCGATCCCGGTTCAGAGTCGGGCAAAGGACGCCTTGGTCAGCGATAGATTCGGTATACTCCGTTTCACCGCTTCGTAAGGGAGAGGACCGCGCAAGCGACCTCGAACTCGGAACCAATCGAGAGACCGGAGAAATCTGGTCACAATTGGTAGTTAGGGCGCGAGTGCCGCCTGCCAGGTAACATGCCTGGCTACTCGCGGTAAGGCGTTGGTCTCTAACGGGTTGTGGCGTAGCTAGACGTCGGATTTGTTATGTCCAAAGTCTTCTACGCTCACTGCACGGTCGATAGAACGATGAATCGTTAAAACGTCCTGCGGTGACGGGTTCGCCCGTTGTGGTTGACATCTCAATATAACGAACTTCAAGGGGGTATTTAACAAGAACAATAATTTAAAGAATTAAAAAATACGGCTGCCGTTACAAAAAGTGGACTGCTGTATTTATATATTTTTTAAATAAATTTGATCTTGCTAAAAAGCACGTTTGTCAGAGAATAGAGTTCTTCGTTGCAACAAAATTTAATTTACGGAATTTTAGCTACCTCCTCTTCGCCTGTTTTCTCTATCTCTATGGAAAAATACATAAACCGTCTCTATATGGATAAATACATAAATGTGTATCCATACGGATAAATACATAAACCATAAAAAATAATATTAAACCCGTAAAAAAAATAATTATGAATACAGTAGTTCATTTTTTTATGACAGCAGTCGTGTCTTTTATTCTTTTTAATATATTTCATGGTTAAATTTCGAATTGCATTATTGGGTAAAATTAATGGCATACCAAGAGACTGAATTTAGGTTCACTTAATTAATTACTATAGAGTTACATATAAAATAAGAATTACGAGAGAAATCCTACTAATTTCAACTAATTTAAAGTAACTATGAATAGCGATTAAAGAGGAAAGTGTCGATACGTAATCGAAAATCTGCGCTCCAGTTTAAAGGAGTATCATAAAAGTGATGCCATTTGGAATAAATGTTTTTTGCCCTGCGAATTTCCAGTTTATAGTTTTACATTTTTTTAATTAGTCTATTAAGTGTTGTGTAGCAATGGTTTAATTTTACCTTCATACTACAGCTTTCCTTGTGGATATGCTGTATGTCGCGTGAATCTCTGTATATACATTAGTTCTTGTTCTGAAGGGTCGAACTCGTGAATCCTTACGCGCGCATTCACACGCTAGCCGAGGTACTAGGTACCCATAAACTGCGTCCACACGCAAAGCGCAAGTTTGAGACTTGTGCGTAAAGCCGGCCACAGACATCGGCGTACGACGATACAAGCCCACGTTTGTCACGGAAGCTACGTGGCTCCATGCTGCGATGCGGCCACACACTGAAAGCTGAACTACGCCACGCGAATGTCCATTTCGTCTCGACTGTGTTAGAGAGCGCACGTGCACGTCGTAAACCGCCTAGGACGGTTTGGGAACGGTTTATGGGAGAGAGAAGGGTGGAAGCGGTTGAGCGGGAGGAAGCGTGGTTGCCGTGGCCACTAAAATTGTACACAGCTTTACTCAGTCGACAAATCCGCGGCAAGCCACGCATATGCCATTGACGTCACATAGCCACGCAGCCGTACCTATCGTGCGCGTAGCCCGCTATTTGTTAATATGTAAGGCAGCTCACATTGAACAAAGCAAAACCCACGAGTGAAATGTAGCCGTGCGCTGCAGTCTGTGACGAACTTTATTCGTATGTAGTTCGCCAGACTTCAATCGCGCGAATCACGCGCGTATCTTTGGCGAGTCGACATACTAGAGACTCCTTGGTTCCATCCAGTTTACGCGCGTACACAAGGATCACTGGATGCATCCATTCAAATGGAGCAAATAAATTTTGACTCCGTTATTCATTGAAGAAGTGGAGTAAAACCGTGTGCATATTTTATCTGCAGATTATGCCAAATGAATATTAAAACGAAGAGCCTGGACCCAACTATTCGCGAAGAATTCGCCCTTTCTGGGCCTGTGCCTTGGGTGCGGATGTCTTGGTTGATATGGAAAGGCCAATTCTATGATATAACTGCTAATAAGGACCTCGAACTTAATTAAGATAATTATTTACTATAGCTCCTATCAATTTATTATATCATGATTTTTTAAATTTCACAGCTTAGCAAAATTAAGTCCTGCACAAGCAGCCTTCGCTGCGGTTGATGCCATGGCAAGAAACTATGACGAAATTACTATACCATCATTCGTTCTCAACTTAATATCGGCTGGAGCGTAAGTGACTGATAATTCAATTATATAATAAGCAAACATAATAATACAGTAAATCGCTAGGGTCATTGAAGCGTAGTAGCCTCTATATTTCGAAGGACTCCTTTGTTCCAGGATCTATATAGGTGACCAACCATATGGATCCTGTGTGTGTAAGTCATTGCTGTTGACTATCCCTACGTATGTGTGTCTTGGAGCTAAACAGCTAATTGGGTTTCACTAAATAAGAGTGTACCACAGGGCTCCCTACTTGGATCACTGCATTTCTGAAGTGTAATTCCTAATGACTCTGAAGATTTGTCATATTTCTTTCTACTACATAAATCTGCATTTGACATTCTTTAGCCTAACCATAACCCTTGTGATATATCTGTCCGTTGTGTAATATATAATATATTTTTTTATTTTTCCAGATTCACTCCGAGATCGATCGTGGAGTACATAGACAGGACAATTTTCCCCGTGAAAATATATAACGAAAAATTCTCTGGGCTACTATAATATCTAGAAATGTTCAGCCTTATAAATACGTTGATCCAACTGTTACCGATACTGTGATTAATAAAATACCTAATTTTACTTTGTGGTAATGCTGGTTAAAATGATAAATTGTTGGAATATTAAATTGGTTTTATTTATATATTTTTTTTATTAATGCCAAAAAATGGCAATTTACATGCTGGGAGCTGATTAGGCGTTCGCCCTTTCTCACTCTTTTTCGTCTTGCTCAGACTTTTAAACGTCTGACCCCGTGGTACTTGATAAAGTGGCGCGTGCATTTTCGGCTGCAGGTTGCCGTCTCGCTCACGCTGTGTCGCGTCGTCTTTTACTTACACCTTTCGATTGGCGATGGTGGCGCGTTAAGTGGTGATGACAGATAAATTTCATGAACAAGTAAATAAATTAAATAGTGAAATAATGTAAAATATAGTATTTATAATTATGTTTATTACAATGTTTTTATGAAATATTTGGGGTTAACGTACTTATCCATACATATAGATGTATATTTCCGGAATGTACTCAGTAAGTATGTACTCATTTCATTCGACACTAAACACGATATATTTATATATATATTTATTGACATTTGGACATTTAGACAACTATGTCCTTACTAAATATTTGGACATGTAACGTACCCTGTGACACTCGGAAAGACATAAAGATTCTAACAATATTACTCACTTCTAAATCGGTTTAAGCGTTTATAAGTTATGGTGGACTAAAGAAACGGAAAACGTGCATAGATAGGGAGGGGAGGCGGGGATAACATTATTAGAGACCACGAAGCGACCATGTAATGAATTATAATGACAAATATCAATCGGCAAAACGTCGGCAATGCAACCTTAATAGAGGCTATAAAGGGACGCTCGACAGTCCATCATTACGCCTGCACGGTAACCATCCACACGCATAATTGGTCCATCACGCCGATTCTGAACTATAAGTAGGTATAATCTGTGCCACCTGTGATTGCTTTAATCCTATATAAATAAACTATATTCACATTTATATAATACTAGACACTCGTCCAGCGAACTACGCAATGAAAAACGTAAATATTAGCAAATCTTTTTTAACAATAATAATAACATGTTACACGGCATAAAATATTTGTTAGATAGAAACTAAATAAAAACAAAATATTGATCTAAACATTATTCTGCATAGTTACTACAAATGTCAACATTGTGGGGACCACAAAAACATTTTTGCATTTCATGCAAAGGTGTTTCGTAATTATTCGAGCCTCGAACAGACGCAAGTAACAGACTTTGCGCACGTTCGACGCGGAATGAGCAGGAGATTCTATGTTGGACGACTTTCTCTTCAACCAGCAAAGTAAGAAAACTAAAATACGGTAATCTATTTACATAATTTCGCAAAAAGTTATGTAGTTACGTAGTTAATTTCGGTAAGTCACTACTTAATGAGCGTGTGATCGCAATTGGGTCACGAGTTGCACTCTTTACAACAGTTAGGAAGGCAGAATAAGCTTAATAGTAAAAAGCATTTTTAAAAACAAGCTTTTAATAAAACGCTCAGAAAAGAAGAAAGATCGGGATATCATAATTGAATGTGAATACAAAATTGTGTATCTGTGCTGTGGATCGTTAAGGAGTCCCCTCATCGGGAGCCAACCATGGTTGCAGTAGCCATGTCGAGGTGAAACTTAAAACGGTCTATCATATGAATGCGTATACGAAGAGAGTCATATTTATTATGCTTTTACAAAATTTTATCTTGATATAAAATGGACACAGTTAGGTACAGCTTCGAAAGTATAAAACAGTTAAAATGAATGTGGTTTTCGCCATTGTTTTTACAAAAAAATATATTGGGAGCTTACAAATACAGCTATGGAAGAGACTAACTGGGTCGAGAAAACAATTACTATTTAAGGGGGGCGCGTAAGATTTTATTTCGCAACCTAAAAAAGGTTGAAACACAATGAATAGCGTATTCCATTGATCTACGTCCTACTACACCAGACAATTTTACTACGTAAAGCAACCTGTAGATGACAATTATTGTAAAAAAAAAGATTATGTTCACTGCAGATTAAGCTCTAAACACGACTATACTGTATAAAATAATAATATATAAAAACGATTTTTTAAATCATAGTTCTCATTATTCTAATATTATTTCGCTCCAAGACGTTCAGGTTTCAATACGTAATAATGAAGCACGTTATGTTCAGACCGACTAATCGCTGGAATTCTATCTCTCCCTTTTATCATCGATTATGATGATATTATTTCTGTGCTGTTATCAGCCTATATAAAAATGCGATAGATGGTACTAATAATGGAATGTAATTATTGTTTTCGTTGGGTAAATTATTGGGTTTTTATAATCGATCATACCTATATAATAAAAACATTGATG
Organism: Micropterix aruncella; assembly: GCA_944548615.1. Classification (NCBI taxonomy): domain Eukaryota; kingdom Metazoa; phylum Arthropoda; class Insecta; order Lepidoptera; family Micropterigidae; genus Micropterix; species Micropterix aruncella. The sequence continues at coordinate 30,681,946 of OX155961.1, forward strand.
ATCAATATTATTATATGGTCAAAAAAAATTCTATTAGTTTGGGCGTCAATGCCATCTGGGCCACCTGCATTTCACCGTATCGGATCGTTTTGTGTTTCGAAGCCCTCGAAAATTTGTTTGTAGAATGTGTATGCAAGCATACTAATATATAAAGGTGGCTTATTCAACGATAGGATTTACCGCAATGGAGGGAGAAATAGAGCCGATAATTGAATAAATACGGATATAATACGGATAATACGAAAAACCCCGATCGGCGTGCGTGGCGACCAAGGGGTTAATAGAGGTCAGTGTTTTCAACCCATATGCCTTTCCATAAGCAATGGATTTTCATCTCGCCACTCTAAAATACGTATTTATTACCGTATTTATTAAGATCGTTTAAAGGGTTGATAAATAAAAGTCGGTAGCCCGTAGACCGTAAAGGGATGGCTTTATTCCCCCACTACTACCCCCCCTCCCCAACCGTACCGCTTTCGTTTTATCTTACTTGGCGAAACTCAAACACTAACATTTATTTTCTGCGGGGCGGTTGATTGTTGACGGAAATGAAGGTTTCGCAATTGCCTTCATATTGTCTATAAAAAAACATTCCCGCGTCCGTTTATTTTCATTTAGCGTTTAGCATTTATTGTACGGTAGAGCATTTAACGATTTAAGAGATACATAAAGTTGTGAAACCAAATAGAAGGTAACAACCGATTCTTTTATTATTGTGTTATTTTTAGAAAAAAAAGAATGGATAATAATAGCTATGGATTACTGTGGAACTCCAATTAACTGTTTTATTGTAGAAAATGGTGTTTCTATATAGTTCCATTTGAGTCAAGCGTTATTTCTACTTGTTGATAAATAAGAATATAAAAAATGTATAAGCCTATTTTTACGCGACTGCCCAACAAAAAAGAGTGTAATATGCTCAGGTATCATCTATATACGTTTTCCGTTTAATTATTCCATCATAACTTCTAAACGCTTGAACCGATTTAAAGGTGTGTGGTAGTGTTAGATTCGCTATGTCCCCCCGAGTGACATAGAGTACCTTAACTGTCCAAAGATCAAGTAAGTAGTAGTCTGCATGTTCAAATGTTAATAAATTAACATAAATATATCGTGTTTAGTGTCAAATAAAAGTTCATATTCGACAAGATCAAAGTGTTTGCTAACGGGGTTCTGACTCTGACGATGTGGTACCCCCGAATATCTGTCTTATGGATTTAAAAGATGCTTATCCCCACCCAATTCTTCTGCCGAAACGCTCCTCAAATCGTGGGTAGGAGTCAAGAAAATTCTCATATAAGGTTCTAATGGTATGACTGAAAAATTCACCATTATTTAGGGATATTGATTATCAATTTTCAATAATTTTAGCCGTTGCCCGCTTGTGTCGTGTCTACAACTAAAGCTGTCGACTACAACGGGCGAACTCGTCACCTCAGGAAGTTTTAACGATATTAGATTGTTCTGTCTACCGTGTAATGAGCGCAGAACAATTAGGACGAAACAGTCCAACGTCTAGTTACACCACAAGCCCGTAAGAGACCAACGCCTAACCGCGAGATAACTTACTACCAGTTGCAACCAGATTACTTCGGTCTCCCGACTGGTTACATGTTCGAGGTCGCTTGCGCAGTGTGAAAGTGTCTCCCTTACGTAGCGGTGAAACGGTGTGTACCGAATCTATCGCGGACCACAGCATCCTTTGCCCGGCTGTTCACCCGGTATCGGATAGCCGATTGGTCGTTTCAAGAGCAACACGTAAGGTGAACAACTGCCCCTGCTCTATAGGAGACAGTACTATTTCCAGACTCCCACGGCTGTCGGTCAGAATGCACAATCGATGGTCTGACGCCATACGGTGCGTAAACCGTCCAGGAGCGCCCGAAGATTGACTCTTAGAGGTGTAACGGACCTTAAGTCCATTACATGCGATCAAAAAATGCATCGATTTCCAATGAAATACACTGACACAATTCAGCTATTACTTTTAACCCATGCAGCCATGAATCAGCACGATGAAACAATACTTTTACTCGGAATATTTCGGATTGCATCATTTACCGGCCTATATAAACCGGCGAAAAAGCAACCAAATTATCATTCCCCGAGTGATCACCTTCCCCCAAGGTTGCGACGGCATATTCGGTACCCTTCTCAGGAGGTGTGTCAACGAATCCGGCTCCTTGGTTTCCTTTCCTTATCTTTCCCAGTCACGAAGCATCAGTCTGCAATCCCACAGACTCGAGCCGTGCCCAGTACAAGATACTAGGAGCACACATACAATCCTCATACATATACCCTCGTAACCGCGGTCGCGCATTTATACACTCGCGTCAACGTAAACTGTTCGGGAAGCGTTATAACTGGCAATATCAAACCTTCGATCAATAAATTCCTTCTACTTCATTCAAAACCGCCTTTCAATACGGAGACAACTCGTAAGTTGATACCACCACTTCACACCGAACAATCCTGGAGTCTAGTGAGGGGTGGTCCCTCACATTGGTGACCCCGAAGGCCAGAGTCCTACCCTGGCTCGCACTTCTACGTGAAGGCAGCCGGATGGGTGTTGACCCGTGAGTATGACCGACCCTGAACACATGGGTCTACGTGGCCAAACTGCAACAGGGCCCATTAGCTCCGGATCCCAATGGATAGGGTCGCGTTTACAGTTGGTTATGACTTAATTTTGTCATTTGATTTTTATAAATACAGGATGTAGTTGCAACTTCAAACATTTCAGAACCAGTTAATAAGTATATTTGCATCTGTCAATATGAAAAATATAGAAAAAATACCAAAATAAAAATTAAAACTGTAAACAGACAAAGACTAGTTAATAAAATTACAAACGCTGCAAATTAGGAGTCTTCTTACGATATCTCTTATCATGGATTACTTATTACTGGACACACCTCTTATTGGTACAGGAAGCCACTATTTAATTCGTATTTAATTGCTATAAATTATGGTGTATTTAATTCGATCTAAGGCAACATATTTTTTCATTGCAAAAACGGGCCATTCGAATATTAAGTAATCTGGGTTATTTAGAATCATGCCGTGGTCATTTCAGAAGGCTTAAAATCCTCACCCTTCCATCTCTATACGTTTTAGAATGCGTTAAATTGATCATAAAAAACCTAGCTCAGCTGCCGATACATTCAGATAGCCATAAACACTTTACCAGGGGGAGAAATAACCTGATTCTTCCTCGTCCAAATCTTGAACTTTTTAAAAGGGATCCGAACTACGTCGGAATTATATGCTACAATAAGCTACCCTCTAGTTAAAAAAAAATATGCAGCGAAAGAAAAATGCTCCAATTTAAAAATATACTCAAATTATATCTCATTGAAAGAGAATTGTACGACATTAACGATCTCTAAAAACTGTATGCATCTCGACTATATCTCTTTCTGTAACAGGTTTTTAATCGATTTTCAGTTTGACTAAAATGTATTGATTATTTCTATTATTAAGTAGGCACATATTAATTATACCTTGACTATTTTTATTTGCAATATAATCACTAAGACATTTTATTTTACTTTTTGACATTCGTCACATTTTTTTTTGTTATTTTTGACATTACATTTATTAATTTTATACTAAAAAAACTTATTTTTATCGGTATTTTAAAGAATTAATTACTCTGTGTTTATATCTGGTAAACTAAAAGGTTAGACTCGATTTAATTCTACAATAATACCTTATTTATTCTTACGAGTATCCTTTAATGTTTTGATTATCATTAATGAAGAATTCAATCATATCACGGCCAAATGTAAATGTAATTCAACTGTCTATACAACTATGTATTAATTTTTGAGGACAATAAATTATTTGATTTGATTTGATTTGATTTGAATTGTATTTATGTATCCCTCGGGATAGGTATAGGTGCGAAGTACAGTCCACATCTGACCAGTGCGATACAGTCAACGTTCGTGTATTGTTTGTCCGCTATGCGACTCACTGGATTGAAATTGAGTTAGCACAGATGTAATAACACTCGCAGCAGCAGTTGCAGGTCAGTCAATACGCCTGTAATACTTGTATCTAACTCCGTGTGTCCACTCACTACGAACAACGGGTGCATAGTCTTCATTTTGACATTTGCCAGTAAGCTCACTATCTGTGACCGCATGTTTTAGCAGCAATAACATTAATCGCCAGAGTAAAACTGCTCAGAACTATTTTGTATAATTTGTTTAGATTCCAAAATATTTGTAATTTCATCTTTAAAATCTTCGATAGCATTAGGGCATTTCGGGTGCCATTTGAAATGGATTATTATTATACTTAGCTGGATGCACCGTTCTCTTAATAAGTAGGTACTAAGGAAAAGCAAGTATCCTCAGCAAAGTTCCTAGAATTCACGATAGATAGTTAGCCGAGATGGTTTATACGCGATAAGGTAGGCAGAGCATGTTTTGCGCTTTATCGAACCACCGCTCTTTTAGGACCATTTTACTTTCCTGGCAAATGTATGTATTGTGAACGCACTTCTGTGTGTGTGTATTCCTCCACGATAGCGTCCACCTGCTTCACCCGATTTAGCTGAAATTTGGTATGCAGGTATCATTTGGTCATGGCAAGAGTTGAAAATATTGTGGTTGAAATCAGTCTACCAGGCGGCGCGCTAGTCATACATCAATCTCGAATACAAACACGAACACGAACACGAAGACCGGGTTCGTGTAAGATTTTATAGATCCAGGTAACATCTTATAAATCTCTTATAGATCTTATAGATCCAGATCCAAAAGATGGTAGAGCTCAATAACGGTGACAGTTCCGATCTATCAGGATGGATGGCAACCCTGCGCATGTTTCACCAGTCACCCAAAAGATATAGAATTCAAATATAACTTTATAAAATCAGTTTTTAGTAGAAGTAACAATAAAAACGCGGTGTACTATTTTAACATCTTTTCAATTATGGTTTTTATCCGACCAGTCAAAATTTCAAACGCTTATTTTGTTATATATTTTACAACATAGAAACAGCTGCCTTAACAATTAATAGGTTTGAATGAAATTCGTCTTGAAGTGAATTTATTAAAAAACATTTATTTAACAACAATATTAACAAACATTTATTGAATAGTTACAAAGAACTTAGAAAGTGTTAAGGTTTTACATTTATTCAAATGATAGGTAGTTAAAACATTAGTGATTTAGCTACATATGGTAAAAGTATATTTCACTACTGCATAAATTCCTATGACAAAGTTTGTGTCGACAAAATTCTGGAGTCAAATGTCCCACCAATCAAAAAAAAATTAAAAACCACAGAAATGTCCCGTTACATGACGGTCGATTTTATAAAAGGTCTAACGATATCTCTTGATATGGCAGACGCAATCTGTAGCATAAAAAACTACATCATAAACTTGGTGTAAACAAGAAACTAGTTTACAAAGTTAGAAAGAAAAATAGTTTACGCTTAGCTTAAATCATGAAACGTTTTTAATCTTCCTCGAGGGACAATATCGGAAGCTCCCGGAAGCTTGACTAGGTAAACATGTTATGATAAAGATGCTGGGAAGAATCAAGCCTAGAAACCAAATTGCTTGCTAACTACCAAATACCTCAAAAACATTAATAATATAAAATTAAAGAATTTTATTCACAACAAAAAAAATGAATAAGAAGCTAGAATGAAAAGTTAAGCTAATAACAGAAAGTCGAAATTATTTCTATCCATTAGTAAACACACAGATTATAATTAGACAGGTCAATACTCATCAGTACAAATAAAATATTTACAATAAAGAATTTAAAATTAAAAAATAATTATAATAGTAGTAATCGAATTATAGAAGTTAGTCAGTTTCCTGCGAAAGGAAGTGAGCTCTTGGACTGTCAGATCAGATCAGAGCGAGCAAACGATGTTCAGTTTACTTTGCATTCTCTCGGAAGCAATACAATTCTGCGTTCAATCAAACAGAACATCGCGATTGTTTGTCTGCAGCAATATATTGACACTGATTCAACGTATGTTATTGTATCACTATCTACGCCTAGGTGATTGAGGGATGAGGCTATAATTATCTGAGGATATAACTATTTCGTGGTTATTTGACGAAGATCTCGAGGAAAGCCACGATTAAAGTTTACATATAATACTTAATTTTTTGTGAACGCGTGTATGGTTTCGCTGCTCTAGGTGGCAGATTAGCTTGTCCATAAAATTCGTAAAACAATATAAAAAAAAAAGAATAATAAAAAAAGATATAGTAATACATATATAGCAACAGTGGGTGTCGACTACAACAGGAGAACTCGTCACCCTAGGCTGGTATTACGATAGGTGTTCGTTCTTTCAGCCGTGGGATGAGCGTAGAAGACTTAGAGACGATACAAATCTACTGTCTAACTATAACAACATGCCTGTCAGAGACCAACGCCGACTACGGCGAGGCACTGAGAAAGTTATCCAGCTGGCAGCCTCGCCCTCTGACTACCGGTTTTGGAAATATATCTCTGTCTGGAATTAACCATCAGGATACCTCCTTCCTCCCGACTAGTCACAGGTTCGAAGTCGCTTCCCTTACGTAGCGGTGATGCGATGTCTACCGAATCTATCGCGGACCACGGCATCCTTTGCGCGGCTTTTCACCCAGTAGCCGAATGGTCGTTTCAAGAGCAGTTGCCGTAATGTTAAAACTACCCCCGCTCTATAGGAAACAATGCTGTTTTCCGACTCCCCCTGCTGTTAGTCGAAATGCACAATAGATTGGCTGATGTCGCACGGTGCGCAAACAGACCAGGAGCGCCCAAAGGTTGACTTCTAAGGGAAACTCGCCCGCAGGCCAGAGTCCCACCCGGGCTCGCATATCTGCGTGAAGACCGCACCGGATAGGTGTTGTCCCGTGCGTTTGGCCGACCCTAAACATATGGGTCTTAGTGTCCAAACTGCAACAGGGCCCATTAGCTCCAATATATAACAACAGATATAATAATAAATATAATAATAACACAGTCCCGTCCGTATATAATAATAAAAGTGGGTCGGGTCAGACCTGCGAAGAGCCAGGCGATCTCTCTTAACACTTCACATATACGATTCTCCAATAAAATGGAGGAGCGAATGAAATAGTTTCCGAAACACATATCACTTTTATGGTGGCGGTAGCGGTGAGTTGTTGAATGGGTTAAAATTCAATTGACATAAAGAAGAGACAACAACACGATCGCAGCCCGCCATTCCGGCTGTTGTTTTTAGCATGCGCATTTATTTCAATGGAGCGTGGGCTCGCGTGCGGCCCTATTTTGTGTGTTCTGCCATTCGTCCGGTTAGTTTCGGATCGCTTTTTATTACACGCAACCTTTCGTTGATTCGTAGCAGTATCGCGTTTTTCACGCATGGCCAGCGGACCGGCTATCTCGTCCGCGGCGCGGTTTATACCACAATGGCCGGGTTGGCAGCCAGTAAAAGAGGAAGGGGTTGTAAACCCCCACCCTCTACCCCACGCACACACACACACATCAGACCTGCCGAAACACGCGCGCTATTTTTATCGGGGCATTATTTTTTTATGAGACGTTACATCTTGGAAGCTGCGGAATAGATTCAGCTCGCACTGTAATGGCAAATTCACGTTTAAGTCATCTACAGCCTCGATCAGCGTTTTTAAGATTAATACCTACAAAAAACTTTAACAAAAAAAAAACCCGAATCCAAAAATGTTTTATAAGTGCAGCAGCCATGTCATGGTAATACTTATGATGGGCTATCATAATTGAATGCGTGTACAAAATGTTGTGCCTCCCCACTGGCTGTTGACCGTTGAGGAGTTCCCTCGTTGGAAGCCAACCCTGGGTGCTGCAGTCCTGTCTTGGCGAAACTTAGAACGGGCTGTCGTAATTGAATGCATATACGAAATTTCGTATCTGTGCTGTTGGCCGTTAAGGAGTACTCTTGCCGGGAGCCAACCCTGGGTGCAACAGCCATGTCATGGTAAAATTTAGAACGGGCTATTATAACTGAATGAGTATGCAAAATTTCGTGTCTGTGCTGTTGACCGCTGAGGAGGATCCTCATCGGGAGCCAACCCAGGGTATAGAATCGGGTCAGCTTACTGCAAAAATAAATATATTGTCATCGGAATTGAATAAACATGTACATTTTCAACTTCATATGATATTATTTGAGGAGTTCCCTCAATTTCTCATGGATCCCATCATCAGAACAGGATTTTGGCAAAAATGGCACCAGTATATCCTTTAACATATTAAAAAAAAAAAGAGTTCTGAGGTAATAAAACATAAAAAAGATACAACCGAATTGATAACCTCCTCCTATTTTGGAGTCGGTTAAAAAATAACAGTTGAACTTGTTGGTAATATACATACACCTCTCTACATAAAAAGGCATCCTAAAAGTCTGCTACGTAGACATCGCAAATGCTAAAAACAGCCATTGGCCTCATTGCTCAGCCGCGTATTATATTTTTAGCTCTTTTATTTTTCATCAATGAATAACAAGAGCTGATGAAGGTATACTTTGCTATATGAAATCTACATAGCTAATAATATGAAATTTGGTATAAATTATCCGGCCAATTTAAAAAAATAATATGTTCAACTTTGGCCATATTAACACCATTAAAAGAGGAAGGGGTTGAAAACCGGGGAGGAAGTGAAGCCTCCTACTCCACGCGCACATCCATCGATTACCCAATATACCACCCTATATATCCGTGGTATATAATGCTAATAATACCGGGCCTAAACTAATACTGGGTGATTGGAGGATCGATAGAAAGTATAGTGGGGGTATTATAAACAGGTGATGATCAATTATAAACAGAATACAATATATTTCTTCGGTTTATAATTAAATCTCAGTTAGCCCCTATCAGTGACTGTTATTTTTGTAAGCAAAGTCAATGTTTTATAGTAGTTTTATAGTCATTATATTATTCTTAAATAAATGAATGAATAAATAAACAAGTGTGATTTTTTATAAAGTGGTGGTAATATTAAAATGAGTAGAGTTACCCAATAAATATAAAAATCGGTTGAGTCACCCCAATACTTTCCTGTCAAGTAGCCAGGAACTTAATTCATCTGAATATTAATATAATAAATCCTACCACAACCCCACCCCCCACTCTCAATCTAGCGCCACCATTTAACCCTCGAAATCGAAATCAAAATCGACTTTTCCGACCTTTCAGACTTTTTCGACTTTTTCGACTTTTTCGACATTTTTGACTTTTTGACTTTTCGACTTTTCGACTTCGACTTTTCGAATTTTGTGTCTGCTGTTGACCGTTGAAGAGTTCCCTCGTTGGGAGCCAACCCGGGTACATCAGCCATGTCATGGTGTAACTTGAAAGTTGCTATCATAATTGAATACGTGCACACAATTTTGGGTCTCTGCTGTTGACCGCTTAGGAGTCCCCTCATCGGGAGCCAACCAAGGGTACATCAGCCATGTCATAGTAAAACTTGGAAGGGGCTCTCATAATTGAATGCGTATACAAAATTTTGAGTCTCTGCTGTTGACCGCTTAGGAATTCCCTCGTCGGGAGCCAACACTGGGTGGACGGATTTCAACCACAATCTTTTCAGCTCATGCCATGACCAAATGATGCCTGCATGCCAAATTTCAGCTCAATCGGATGAAGTATTTCGGCACTATAATCGGAGAATACACACAGACACACAGAAGTGCGTCCACAATACTTTCCTTAAACAGAAAAGTAATAATGGAAACAAGACAGAAATAAATAACATACGTCAACTGAATATCGAAGGAAGCAATGGAAACGCGATCAGGTTTTCAAGTTGTCTCGGTGGCAAAGCCACAGAGTTCCAGATCTGGGTGGCCGGCACTGCAAGCTGTGAACTGTAAGCAATTATTCAAAACAATTATTTATTTATGAAACATTTCTCAAATTTTACAGCGACCTTTGCTGAAGTATGACGTATAAATAATAACTTACCCTCCCAAAAGACTTAAATAGAAGCCACTCCAAAGCCGAGTATCAAATACGGATAAAAGATGTACCCCTTGTAAAATGATTTTATTGTGGCAATATGCCCTGTGGTGGAAGTCGCCGATCTCGGCCCCCTCCCCTCTCTCCGCTTTTCTTATGCAAAATAGGTTTTCTCCTCGGAATCCAACAATAGAGGCATACTTGCAAATTTTCTTCCCTTGAAGGGCGACCGCCGCGCTGCCCCGGCGGCTAGCTGAATATTTGTATTTTAAATAATACAAAATGGTAATGATAAGTCCATTATGCGGGACCAGTGAATAATAAATTAAACTATAACAACAATGGCCATGTTTACGCTGAGCGGTCTCGGTCCCCGCGTGCGTTTATGATTTATTTGGCGAAATTCTACGCAAATTTAACCTAAATAAGGAAGAGGTAATAAGGAGTCACGTTCAGTACTCCAATGTTCAGGACGACGAAGATTATACATATTGCCGCGCTCAGATCGTCGAAAGCTAAATATTTCCAAAATGGGATATCATCTCCATTGGATGCACTATACTGCTATAGTGGCCGCAAACCTTCATGACATTCTGGGTCGTAAAACGTGCGAGCAAGACAGCACATCAGCGTTCTCGCTCTACAAGAGATGTGGCGCATGGTGTCAGGCTATCGATATCGATTGATTCTTATATCGATGATTACATACAAGAAAACTATTAAAGACGACTATTATTGTCAAAACCCGGCTTTAATAACAAACCCAGATAGAATTGCGAAATTAAAACGGATATTCTATCCGCAAAACTAACGAAGCCATTGAAAATGTAACAATAGAAAATTGGAAAAAATGTGTTCGTCTCGCTGAAGCTCTGCAAGAACAGGATTTAAAGAGCTCATATGTATGCGACCGCCTTATAATAAATATCGGCGAAGACGATAGCGACACCGAGGACAACGATGATGATCTCGATTAAGAAGCACCAGAAGCACTCTCAACTTGTACCAAATAATCGCATTTTTTGTGGTTTTGATGGCTTCTAGGATGAAATTAAAAACTCCAAAAAGATTTTTTCCGGCGTTTTACATGTTCTAGAGTCCATTTAAACTAGTAAAGCGTTTGTGTCTGTCTGTCCGGACGTTACTATGTACAATAACTCAGTTAGTGTCTTGTTATGTTATGTGTGTAAATGTGTGTCTTACTATGTATCCGACCATATCAATATCGAAAATCCATCGATATCGATAGTGAGGCGTGGCCGGGGATAGCGCATCCCTATATCTTGTGCGAGGGAGAAAAGTGATGTGCTATCTTGCTTCCACTTTTTATTGCCCCGTGTGTCAGGAAGGATTGCGTTTAGTATAGTAATATATTTCTTATGGACGATTAAAATTTTATTAATTTTATTTATTTACTTATTTATTGACTTAACATAAAATGCATCATTCTTATGTATTATATTGCATTATGTTTATTATCTTATATTATATTAAGTAGTATATATTTTTAAAATATTTATTTCCGTTCGATTATGTGCTACGAATGGTAGGATACAAAAATTTTGAAACGCGTCGATATATTTCCCTAATTATATTAGCATATAAATTAATTCAAAGTACTATTTATTTGCCAGAGATACTATATACATTTGAATTGTACGTACCTGTAAATTACACAGCGAGGAGATCGCATTTGTGATGGGCCACCCCTCACTAGACTCCAAGTTGTTTGATGTGAGGAGGTGGTGTCAACTTGCACGTTATCTCCGTATTGAAAGTCGATTGAATGTATATCAGGAGGTATTTATTGGTATCAGATGGAATTTATATTTTTTCAATTTCAATTTCAATTTATTTCCAAAAAATCTTAACAGATTGTAGAAACTTAATATTTAGGTACATTTAAATTACAGTATATTAGTTCGTTTTTACAATATTTAAATTTATCACCACGTACATACAGTTACTTCTTTTTTTTAGTATATTAGTTCAGTAATTAATACAGTATATTAGTTCGTTAATTATATATAGTAATTTATATTGCCAGTTTGTTGACGTTTCCCGAATATGTCAGGGGTTGACGCGAATGTGGTAGTTATTTGCCTGAAGTTACGAGGGTGCATGGATAAGGATTATAGTTTGTGCTCAGAGTATCTCGTACTCGACACGGCTCGAGTCTGTAGGAGTTCAGACTGATGCTTGCTCGTCTCGGTATGAGGAGGGAAAGAAGAGGTACCCAAAATGGTCGGATCCGTTGACCTAACTCGTGAGAGTAGTACCGGGTTGGTTCCGCCGCTGTCTTGGGGGAGTGATCATTCGAGAAATGATACCCTGGTGCTATTTTCGCCGCCTTATAAAGGCCGAAAAATTACGCAATCCAAAATATTGTTCAAATTGTTCATTGTGTAAAAATGTTGTTCAATGTAACTGATTTGACAAAGCAGTTAAAATTCGTGCTAATTCAGCGCTTCACGAGGTGGAACAATGGCTGTATTGAAGTCAGTGCATTTCACTGGAATTCAATGCATTTGTTGACTGGCATGTACGATACTTAGGGATCGTTACACATTTATTGTTTAATGTGCCGTACCATCGCACAAATATTTTTGTAGACAGGCCAGTGGGGAGGGTTATAGCTCTCCTTAATTCCTTACCTACTGAAATAGACATCTTTTTAAATCCTTTTGACAGCTAAAAAAGGCAACTCCCTGCTATCTCATGTTTATCATAATCTTTGTTTTACATAGTTTTATGTTTTTTTTGTTCAATGTTAGCATTTATTTACTTATGTAAGTCCTTTATTATGGACTTACACTCTATATTTAATATTCAAGGGTGAATTGGATTCGTCTGTAATGCTCTTGAATAATATTTAAGACAAATAAATAAATAAATAAATGAATAGTAAGTCTATGCAGGCATATTATTTTTTAAGAGATGATTTGCAGAAGATTGTTCTCTGTCCTTGAACGACCTATGTATGTATGTCGTCAAGAAGCCATTCAATTACAAGGTCAGAAATACCTAAACTATGCTTATTATGCGTATAAATCAAGAATATTACGCACTGATTGAATCACATCTGCGCTATTGTATTCATTTATGGGGTACTGCAGCGCACATCAACAGTATATTCACCCTGCAGAAAAGAGCCATATGTGCGATATTAGGTCAGACAGAATTCTTGCGAAAAATGTTACCGTGTGAATTAATTGGTAGTCGCAAAATTATATATGTTGCTAACCGTTACAAATCAATAATAACCTAAAAACCGTCGAAATTACTGTAGACAGTAGTCACGTTTCGTTTTGCAAAGTGGCATGAGGTTTAGTGATTCCAGGCGATTACTTAAACCTATCTCCATATAGTCCGCAGACACCAGCATATTATTCCCTGACTATTTTAAGCATTTTGTAGTTTAGTGTGGCAGGAAAACCCTTGATAGTAGGTAGTATTGCTGCCGGGTGATCATGAGCGGGTTTTTCGACGTGGTCGGGCCGTATCACGTGACCCCTTACGTGTTACGGCCGTACTTCAGACGTACCCCTTCCGTTCTATTGAAGGGGTGGTAGGATAAAACGGGTCACAGAAAAACTGGAATTGCCTTTATATCTGTCTGTAGTAGTTAGCTCGGGCCCGTTAGCTCCCATATCTGTCATCATGGGAGCTAACGGGCCCATGATGAGGTGGCCACGATGACCCATGTGTTCAGGGTCGGTCACACTCACGGGTCAACACCCATCCGATGGCCTCCACGCATGGGGTGCGAACTTGGGTAGGACACTGGGTCAATCAGTCTCCCCTGGGAATCAAACCTCTGGCGCTCCTGGACGGTCTGCGCACCGAGCGGCGCAAGCCAATCGATTGTGCTCTCCGACTAACAGTCGGGGGAGTCTGGGAACTGTATTGTTTCCTATAGAGCGGGGGTTGTTGCCTACCTTACGGCGACTGCTCTTGAAATGACCATTGGCCATCCGATCCCGGTTCAGAGTCGGGCAAAGGACGCCTTGGTCCGCGATAGATTCGGTGTACACCGTTTCACCGCTCCGTAAGGGAGAGGACCGCGCAAGCGACCTCGAACTCGGAACCAATCGAGGGACCGGAGAAATCTGGTCACAATTGGAAGCAAGGGCGCGAGTGTCGGCCCGCCAGGTAACATTACTGGCTATCTCGCGGTAAAGGCGTTGGTCTCTTGCGGGTTGTGGCGTAGCTAGACGTCGGATTTGTAATGTCCAAAGTCTTCTACGCTCACTGCACGGTCCATAGAACGATGAATCGTTAAAACGTCCTGCGGTGACGGGTTCGCCCGTTGTGGTTGACATCTCAATATGTCTGTAGTAGTTAATGGGCCTTTGCTGAGTTGGCCACGAAGACCCATTCTGTTCAGGGTTGGTCACACTCACGGGTTAACACCTATCCGGCGGACTCCACGCATGAAGTGCGAGCCTGGGTAGGACTCTGGCCTTATGGTCAGTTTCCCCTAGGAATCTACCTTCTGGCGCTCCTGGACGGTCTGCGCACCGTGCGGCGTAAGCCAATCGACTGTGCACTCTGACTAACAGTTAAGAGTTTCAGCAGCAAACCTCGCCCACCGCCCGGGCAGTTATAACGACGAGGGTCGTTTTGTCTGCCCGGGATGCCGTACAACGACAACCCCGCGCGTATCAGAAGGGTAAAACGCGCAGGGGGTGAAATAGGGTAAACCACCCCCCCCCCCCCCGTACCGCCCCGAGAACCCATTTATTCGATATAAGTATTACAAAAATATTACAAAATTTTACAAAGTTTAAAATATTTACAATAAATACCAAAAAATACAAAAAAATAGCGTAAATTTAGAGCCGGTAAGCGGGGTAGAGGGCGCTCTAGGACGGAGATGGTGAAAGCGCACGGTCCGTGGGCAGGTCTCGGAGCAGCCGCAGGGAGGAGGAATCCCTGGAACCTGCAAAGAACGAGACGCCCCTCAGGGCGGTAAAGAGACGGTCATAATGACGGGCACTTCGGGCTGGAAGAAGCCCCCGAATCACGCCACCAAAGAAGAGGGTACCCCCTAGGGGGTATCCCGAGGCCTCATGCTTTCCCAAGAAGCCACCCAGTGCTCCACAAACTCGCCAAACGACTGGAAGCAGCTCCTACAACCGACCAGATCCGGGTACCAAATCGGAGAATGCCCAACGCACGCGCCCACCGCATCCATCAATCTCTCCCGTGCAGCCGCAAGAATAGGGCAAGACCAAATTACGTGTTCCGCAGTTTGGCGACCATGATCACAGGCGTACCGGGGATCACCGGCAAGTCCAAAGTCAAGTAGTTTGGCTCTGAACTCCCCGTGGCCCCCAACCAGCTGCGTGGTATGGTGGTTGAACCGGAGAAACGAATTTGCCATCCGCACTGCGACGGACGGGAAAAAACAGTGGGTGAGGCGGCCCGTGCCCCCAGCATCCCATCGAATAACCCGAATCAGGCGGGCAAACTCCCCAGCTCGGTGCGCCACCGGGTCGATCGATAGGCCATGAAGGACTACCGGCTCGCCCCGGCGGTACCGCGACAACGCTGCACGCTCCAGAATCTCCAGGTCAATCGGCAGAACGCCAGCGATGACGGGTAACGCAAGAGTGGACGTCGTTCTGTACGCCCCGGTCAGGGCCACGAGAGGGATGCACTGTCCGCGCAGCAGCGCGACACGCGTCGCCTCAGGAACAGCAGACTCCGTCCAAGCACGTGCGGCATAAGTCGCACGCGGGACGAAGACGCCCTTATTCATGACCGCCGGGAAACGAATTCCCCAGTCGGCCCGACTCACTCTGCGGAGCGCAAAGAATAGATCCCGGGATTTTTCGGCTGTAATATTTGCGTACGAAAGAGAGGAAAGGGAAGCCGTAAGCGTCACCCCCAGGTATCGAACGGTGGCCTGGAAAGATACCGGGCGGCCGTTCATCCTGATGACCGGGTTCCGCTTAAGACTAACTAACAGTCGTCTGACTAACAACGTGGGTTATCGACTACAGCGGGCGGGCCCGTCACCACAGGAAGTTTTAACGATTAGTCGTTCTATCTCCCTGCAGTGAGCGAAGACTTGGGACAAAACATTCCACCATCTAGCTACGCCACAACCCGTAAGAGACCAACGTCTTAACCGCGAGATAGCTAGGAATGTTACCCAGCGGGCCTACACTCACGCCCTTACTTCCAATTGTGACCAGATTACTCCGGTCTCTCGATTGGTTACGAGTTCGAGGTCGCTTGCGCGGTCCTCTCCCTTACGAAGCAGTGAAACGGTGTTTACCGAATCTATCACGGACCGCAGCGTCCTTTGCCCGGCTGTTCACCTAGGATCGGATGGCCGATGGTCATTTCAAGAGCAGTCGCCGTAAGGTCCGCAACCACCCCCGCTCTATAGGAAACAGTACAGCTTCCAGACTCCCCCGACTAGACGTAGCTAGACGGTGGACTGTTTTGTCCTCAAGTCTTCTGCGCTCACTCCAGGGAGATAGAACGACTAATCGCTAAAACTTCCTGAGGTGACGGGCTCGCCCGCTGTAGTCGACAACCCAAGACGGTGGACTGTTTTGTCCTCAAGTCTTCTGCGCTCACTCCAGCAGGGAGATAGAACGACTAATCGCTAAAACTTCCTGAGGTGACGGGCTCGCCCGCTGTAGTCGACAACCCAAGTTGTCTGTAGTAGTATTACTGCTCTATAGGATATGCGGAATGGTTCGACAGGGCATGGAGGAGAGGAGCTGCAATGTATGTAAGTTGTACTATTCGCTAGTCATTATTCGCCAATCATCATTTTGGTTACATAATTATATTTATATTACAGAAAAAAAATTGAGACAATAATCTAACGTAAATGAAGACTTTTTAATTTTTCCGAAAATTCAACCCGCTTGCGACAGTTTCTTTTTCTTCTTCTTCATCGGCGCGCATTCGCCCACCGTTAGCAATACGCCTCTCCAATCACTCTCCATCCGGATCGATTGTCCGTTTCCCTCATCCAGATAGGTCCAGCTGTCTTCTTGATGTCATAAGGTTGTACTGTTTTTTAGAGATTATCAGTGGTCGAGCAAAAAGAAACAATGAAACGTTGTTTATCACACAACACCTTTAATTGTAGCAGAAAAAACACACTGCTACACAATGGCTGTTTGACAGATCTTATTTTTATTCGGATTTAGAACAAAAAAAAACAACATGAAAACGAAAAACTAATTCAAATCCAATACTGTTCATCATGATTGGAGGTATTTAGCCCGATACCCGCCACGTCCGCCAGACGTCTTGGCGAGCTCCACACTTTCAGGAAAATATTTCCATTTCCTAGGCTTGTGGCAACCTGGTCGGGTTACTTAACCGCCGAATTACACTATATTCACTAAATTTATTATTTAATTATTATTTATTGTTGCGAAAATTTCAAAATATATGTTGACATTTAGAATTTAAATTGCGACAGTTTACAATTTTTAAATTGTTTTTAAGCTATTGCATAGCTTTTATTGCGGGCTAAGCCAGCGCGGCGACCGAATAAAGAAATTTCTTAACGAATATTAATGATTTTAAACTGATAATTACGTCTAAACGAGTACTGCTTACGATTCGAAAAAAATATATGTTAAACAAGAACATTTTCCTAATATTCTTAGGTTTGAATATTTTAGATTTTGTTTATATTACATAGTGTAATTAATTTGTGAAATTAGGTCTAACCGAACACAAAAACGACTACTACGCAAATACTATCTGGCGTATTATTATGAAACCTGCACCATTTTAAAGATAATTTAATTATCTATCTTTTTGTCTAGGATTTTTTTGAATAGTGGTTTTTTTTAATAATATCCGTTTTTTTTGCTTTATCGAATAAAAAATTCGTGCGCGGCGCTCTATCGGAATACGTTTAAATTATTCCGAAGCATTTGATTCCGCAGCCGCAAATGATTCGGAATAATTTCAACGTTTTCCGATAAAGCGCAGTTATCTGATATCAGAAAAAAAAAAATAATTATAATTGCATAAGTTGTTAAAAAATGCTATGCAATAGCTTTACCGCGGCAGTCCCCGAGTGCTACACGTTTTTTTAAAAATTATTTTTCTTATAATCTCCATACCATAGATAGACCAGACCATATTTTCCGCCTAGGAAGGTTTCGATAAATTTTTTTTTCTCCATACAAGAGCGATCTATCCTAGCTTCTACTGCGTCACTTCAATCCACTTTCTTAAAAAGTAAAACTTCCTAAAGGCTGAAGAAACCGCGACTCTCGCCTGGGTGACGTCG
The DNA here is from genome assembly GCA_944548615.1 of Micropterix aruncella. NCBI lineage: Eukaryota > Metazoa > Arthropoda > Insecta > Lepidoptera > Micropterigidae > Micropterix > Micropterix aruncella. The sequence goes on from OX155961.1 coordinate 30,700,183, forward strand.
TTAAAACGCAATGCAACATGACACTAAACAGTTTACCGCTGACTCTGCTGCGATGGTCGCAAATGCGCCGGGTGGATATGCGCCGGCGCGCTAACTTTGGACTTAGCCAACTCCGCCTTCATTGAGAGCAACTGAAGTAGGTTGGCAGCAGAGAGCGTCGGCAAAGTTTCGTAGCACTGAATATACCTGGACATCGCAAATCCATTAACTTGTCTATTGCTCGCTTGATTAAGTCCCATTTACAATTTAAATTTAGGCTGCACCGAATTGGGGAATTCGGACGTGAATTCCAGGCATTGATGCCTAATTGCTATAAAGAGGATAGGGGAGATGGCAGGAGAACGTCGCATTTTTTTACAAGGTCTCATGTACAACATCTTCTTTATTTAATTTTATTTTTACTTTCCAGGTTTACCAACCAACGAGGAGGAAAGTACTTTGAATATACATTTTTTTATTCGAGATTAAGACGGAATAAATCAGTTGTGTCACCTCAAGACTTTCCCAGCAAGTAGGCAAGTCCCCCGCCAACCTCCTCCCCCTCCATGCACATCAACCGAACCTTCCTCCGCGGGCCAATTCGTGGTATATTTTTAGTATTTTTTTTGTATTAAAATGGTAATTTTCCAAAAATGATGTAATATTTTCTTAAATATAGCGGAATCTAAATATTATTTGCGTCGCTTTTATACGAGATATTCCATCCGAAATTTACAACGTGATTTCGGTTCAAAAAGGCATCTGTGTAGCGAACTACAAGTCTCTAACTGCAATATTTCGACATTGAAGTATGACTAGCAAGCCCTCTGGTGGACCGATTTAAACTACAATCTTTTCAACTCTTGCCAACACCGACGTTACTGCCGCAGACGCCGGGGATGTTACGCCTTCCTTCCCTTCTTCAAGAACGCCCACAGCAGCCAAGGGAAGAATTGCGGTGAATCCACTCAACACCTCGACCGACTCAAAGGATGCGGACACCATGGATGGCTGCAGTTCCGAACACCAATCTATCTTAGATATTTCTACTTACAATTGAAGTGTACGACAAAGACTATCTAATTTGGCTACAAACGAAGCTGTTAATAAATATACATTCAATATTGCAAGCATAAATATTCGTTCGATTAGTAAAAAGTTGGATGAGATCATAAATATGTTGTCTATGTACAGTATTCATATTCTTGCTGTAAAAGAGATTTGGCTATCAGATGTCGATGAATCGCTCTGTCGTGTGCCTGGTTATGTTTTTGTACAATCGCCTCGAATGAATAGTAAGAGAAAACGCGGCGGTGGCGTTGGGTTTTTTATTCAGAATAATTTCATGTTTAATATAATAGACTTTGAATACGATATTAGATTAGAGCAAATATGGATTCAGTTTACTTTTAAAAAACAAACATTTATCATTGGTTCAATATATCGTACTAGTAACTATGGCTGGGCAGGCTGCGCTCAATTGCTTGAAGATCGGTTGTCTTATGTGTCGCCCATCTGTGGCATACTTATTGTTTTGGCAGATTTTAATGTAGATTTGCTGGCCCCTCTCTCTCGGGAAGCTACTATACTACATGGATGTATCGATGCTTTCGGCTTACATCAAATAATATCGCATCCTACACGTGTAACCGAAGCTCATAAGTCATTGCTTGATGTGGTTATAACTAACGGGAAAGCCGATTGCATTCGAGCTTCGGTCCTACCCATGCCACATCTAACCGATCACTCACTAGTTTTGGCTTCTCTTAATTTCTATAAACCCACTAAGGCCATACGCACAATCGAGTATAGGCCGATTGATCGGACAAGATATTTTCATAAACCATCTGTCTAAAATCGATTGGTCATCTTGTTTAAAAACACATTCCCCTGAAGACAATCTCAACACTCTTAGCAACCTAATTATGTCTGCTTTTGATTTGTTTGCCCCGATACGAAATCATACGATACGTGAAAGAAATACACCGTGGATAAGTGACGAAATCAAGGAGCTCATGTTCCGTCGCGATAAACTTGCTAAGAAAGCTCGTATTAGTGAACACTACAGGAAACCTTATAATCATTTAAGAAATTATATTAATAGTTTGTGTAAGCGGGCGAAGAGTGAATATTTTTCTCATCATGTTAATACTAATTTAAAAAATAGCAAAATGTTATGGAAAGAAATCAATCACCTGACAAATGCAAACTCTTTTGATAGCGCCTTGCCACCAAACTTCGATGCAGAGTCGTTCAATGTATATTTCTCTGACAACTCAAAAATTTTAAAAGCGGACGTAGATTCTATTCAGTATTACAATATGTATCCTAATTTACGCAACATCAATACCTTGCAGTTTAATAAGGTGTCTTACAGGGAAGTCACGAAATATATAAATGAAATTAGCTCAAATGCGATTGGGAATGATGGCATTTCTATCAAAATGTTAAAATCTGTTTGCCATATATAATTGAGTACATTACCGCTATAATAAACAAGTGCATCGAAACCTGTCAAGTGCCACGTCAGTGGAAAATTTCACTGATTCGCCCGATTCCAAAGAAAACACCTGTTTCTAGTTTTAAAGATCTCCGCCCTATCAGTATTCTTCCTTGCTTTTCAAAAATCCTGGAGAAGGCTATTTATTCACAAATGATTCCTTTTATCGCGAAAAATAATCTGCTTCCTGATTACCAGTCTGGCTTTCGCCGCAATCATAGCACCTCTACTGCGCTGGCGCACGTCACAAATTTATGTCTATCCAACATGGATAAAGACAAAGCAACTGCCCTCATACCTTTAGATTACAGCAAGGCTTTTGATTCTCTGGATCACTCTCTTCTGGTGGCAAAACTTTTACATCTAGGCTTTTCTGGGTCAGCATGCGAATTGATACGTAGTTATCTGTCAGAGCGTTTTCAAAAAGTAATTTTGAAAGATGTATCTGGCCGTCAATCGATTTCCTCTCTTCGTGAAGTTAAAACAGGCGTACCACAGGGATCGATACTGGGCCCGGTCTTATTTGCACTATATACTTCTGACATAGCTGCAAATTTTGAAAACTGTCGCTATCATATATATGCCGAAGACACTCAATTAATGCATTTCATAGACACGAATTGTCCATTTTCAGCAGTCAGCCTAATCAATGCCGATCTTGAAAGGTTATCCGCTTGGTCCAATAAACATGGCTTACAAATCAACCCTTCGAAGTCATGTTTTATGATTATTGGGTCGAAACAGGGCAGGACTAAAATTGCTAACTATGGCTCTCTTCCTATAATGGTGGACAGTTTGCCAATACCACTGGTCACTACGGCTAAAAATCTGGGTATTCTATTTGATGGAAAATTACGGTTTGAGGAACATGTCAGCAAAAGCGTTGGGTGGGGTTTCTCACGTCTAAAGGCCTTATACAGAATTCGGGAGTACCTCAGGGTCAGAATCAGAATACTACTTGTAAATTCCCTTATATTGTCTATAATGGACTATGGCGACTGTGTGTACGGCCCCTGTCTATATAGGAAGACTGAGCGGAGACTTCAGAGACTGCAAAATGCCTGCGCAAGATTTTGCTTTAGGATTCCTCCACGTCATCATGTGTCACCATTCCTTGCGAAAGCTTCCATGTTGAATATGAGTAAAAGAAGGCAGCTCCATCTTGCGACAGCTCCATGTTGTTGACGTCTCCAAGTGTGCTTCTTGCTATTAGAGCTTTCCCGTTACACTTTATCTTTCTACATTAGGGTGGTGTCGACTACAACGGGCGAAGCCGTCACCCCAGGCTGGTATAACGATATGTAATCATTAATTCAACAGTGGGATGAGCGTAGAAGACTTAGAGACAAGACAATCTACTGTCTAGCTCCGCCAACAAGCCCTTTAGAGGCCAACGCCTTACGACGAGGCACCGGAAAAGGTAACAGCGGGTAGCCTCGCCCCCTGACTACCAGTTTTGGAAGGATATCTCCGCCTGGAATTAACCTTCAGGATACCATCATCCTCCAGACTGGTTACAGGTCCGAAGTCGTTTACGCGGCTTTCTCCTGTTGTAATTACAGCGGTAATTCAGTTCAAGAGCAGTTGCCGTAAAGTATACAACTACCCCCGCTCTATGGGAGACAGTGCTGTTTCCAGACTCCCCCATCTGTAGGTCATAATGTACAATCGATTGGCTGACGCTGCATGGTGTCCAAACTATCCAGGAGCGCCCGAAGGTTGACTCCTAAGGGAAACTGACCCGAAGGCCAGAGTCCTACCCTGGCACGCACTTCTACGTGGAGGCCGCCGGATGGGTGTTGACCCGTGAGTATGACCGACTCTGAACACATGGACTTCGTGGCCAAATTGCAACTACTAGAGTTGTCAACTACAACGGGCGAGCCCTTTACCGCAGGAAGTTTTAACGATTAGTCGTTCTATCTCCATGGAGTGAGCGCAGAAGACTTGGACAGAACAGTCCAACGTCAAGCTCCGCCACAAACCCGTAAGAGGCCAACGCCTTAACCACGAGATAGCCAGGAGTGTTACCCAGCAGGCTTACACTCACGCCCTTGCGTCCAATTGCGACCAGATTACTCCAGTCTCTCGATTGGTTACGAGTTCGAGGTCGCTTGCGCGGTCCTCTCCCTTACGAAGCGGTGAAACGGTGTATACCGAATCTATTGCGGACCACGGCATCCTTTGCCCGGCTGTTAACCCAGGATCGGGTAGCCGATGGTCGTTTCAAGAGCAGTCGCCGTAAGGTCTGCAACCACCCCCGCTCTATAGGAAACAGTACTGCTTCCAGACTCCCCCGACTGTTAGTCAGAGTGCGCAATCGATTGGCTTATGCCGCACGGTGCGCAGACCGTCCAGGAGCGCCAGAAGGTTGATTCCTAGGGGAAACAAACCCTAAGGCCAGAGTCCTACCCAGGTTGACCTGTGAGTGTGACCAACCCTGAACAGAATGGGTCTTCGTGGCCAACTCAGCAAGGGCCCCTCCCTCAGCTCCCAAACTGCAATAGGCCCATTGGTTCCCTAATATACATATCTTACTACAGACAGTCATTGCATATTCCTAATCATTCAGAAGGCAAACATAGGCGCCCCATGCAATTCAGTTATTGAATTCACAAAGGCCTACCGTTGTGTGTTGTATTGTGCAACGAGTGGCTTTACCGTCACTCCGATGTTTATTTGATTAGCTGCAACGGCAAATCAACAAGGTGCCCGTGTTAAGTACCTCCCTACCTTTTGTGTCTGTAATGTTCATTACACTCGGCTAGAGGCAACAATGGCATATCTACCGTTCATTTCACGTCCTGAATATTTCAAACGGAATATTAACGCTGTTTGATACTTGAATATTTAATAGGGGCGGGCGAGGCTAGTCGGGCGTAAGGGCACGCATAGACTCATATCACGTAAACGAACGCGACTTCAAAAACAGTAAAAATGATTCCAACAAACCTATTTAAAAAAAGTTTAGTTCAATTAACTGAACATGAAAAAATAAACAAGTAAATATATAAAAAGAATAAAAACACGACTGCTGTTACAGAAAGTGCACTATTGTATATATAATGTTGTTAACACTATTGTATATATGTCTTGTCATTTATATCAAAGTAACGATACACTAAACTGCAATAGCCGTACTTTAGATTTAGTATTGTCTGATAAAGGAACTATTGACGTAAAGGAAGCAGATCCACTTAGTAAAATAGATCCATACCATCCACCGTTAGAAATTAACTTGAACCTTGATATTGCTTCTCCGCTTGAACTCAATCGCGAACAAGTTTAATACAACTTTTACAAAGGAAATTATGATAATTGCAAAGCAGATATCCGAAATACTAATTGGTCTTACATCTTAGATATACATGATATCAATGACGTTGTTCATATTTTCTATGATACACTTTGGAAGTTAATAATTAGAAATTTTCCAGTTAAAAAACATTTTAATTAAAAAATACCCAAAATGGTTTTCTAAATCATTAATTAGTTTGTTAAATGAAAAAAACAAATACAGGCTGAAGTTTAAAAAATATGGCAACCCTCGTGATAGAGACACGTTTGCACTCCTTCGATCAAGGGCCAAAAAAGTATTAAAATCCTGCTATAGGACATACGTAAATTCTGTCGAAGAATCACTAAATGCAGGTAATTTGAAAACTTTTTGGACCTTTGTAAAGTCTAAAAGCAAAAAATATGATTCAATTCCGAATATAATGCATCTCGATAGAGCAACAGCATCAAATAGTTTTGATATTTGTAATTTATTTGCTCTACATTTTAAATCAGTTTATAACCCGGCTTCTGATTATGTTTGTTCCCCTGAGCAGTCCCAAAGTAGTAATTACTGCCTAAATACGGAAAAATTGATGTAGGCGATATTTATTATGATTTAAAAAATTTAGACGTAAGCAAAGGTCCGGGGCCGGACTGCATACCTCCTTATTTCATACAAAGGTGGGATAGAGAGGACGTCAGTTGTTATCGACCAATCAGCCTTTTAAATTCTATCTCAAAAATAATTGAAACAATTGCAAAGAAACGTTTGGTTAGTTTTTTGGAAACCAAAAAGTTACTAGCGGCGAGGCAATTTGGTTTCAGATCCGGACGAGGTGCTCAGGATGCATTCCTATCCCTAACTACTTCCATTGTTTATGCCTTAGATAGTGGAGAAAAATGCATTGCGGTGTTCTTGGATCTGGCCAAGGCCTTCGACACCGTCTCACATCGTATACTATTGAGTAAACTCCGAAATATCGGAGTGCGTGGCTTACCATTAAAATGGTTCCAAAATTACCTTTCGGAGAGAATACAAACAACAAAAGTTGGTGAGATGGTAAGCTCGGAAGCACATGTTAGGTACGGTGTACCGCAAGGTAGTATATTAGGGCCAATCTTATTCCTCATCTACATTAATGACCTTACTAACATGAATGAATGAATGAATAAATGAATGAATGAATGAATGAATGAATGAAAATCTCTTTATTGCACAATAAAAATAAGCTACAATGGCGGACTTATTGCTACACTACAGCAATATCTTCCAGTCAACCAACATGCTGGTGTGAAAAGAAGAGTAGGCAACAAAATTATAGCTTAAAATTAAATTTGAAATTATAGCATATAATATACATTGTGTGTGTATCTAAAGTAAAAAGTAAATATATAAATAAATTTTTGAGTTGGACATATTATATGTATGTATATGTATATACATACATATTTTGATATAATAACAAATAAATGAATAAATAAATAAGTAAATAAATAAACTGCCAAAATAAGGTAAGGAAAGGGAGGGGATAACGGAAAGGTTAGAATTTATGATTCATATTTATTGTGAAAGGAAGTGCTTTTTCAATGATTGCTTAAAGATGAACAGCGAGCTAGCGCCTCGAATAGTTGAAGGAAGCTGATTCCACAGTCGAGCTGCATGTACGGAGAAGGAGTAGGAAAAAAAAGTGGTATTGTGTTTTGGGATACGTAGGATATTATTCTGACTTGAACGAAGTGAGAGACCATGACTTCCTAACCCGGTGAAAGCCTCGTTGAGGTAGGAGGGAGATGTAGGGTTGTGTAGGACATTATATAGAAGTGAAAGGATATGCAAATTTCTCCGGTCCCGTATACGAAGCCATTGCAATTTTGATCGGTACTCGGAAACATGGTCATACTTCCTCAGATTGAATATGTATCTTATGCAAACGTTCTGTAGGCGCTCAAGTTTATCCAGTCTGTTTTCGGTGAGATCCAAATATGCGACATCGGCATAGTCTAGTAACGGCAGAAGCAGACTTGACCTTTGAGGGAGGAGAAGATATCTCCTTTGCAGACGATACGGTTATTGTATTCAGAGGCAAATCCTGGGACGATGTGTACAATTATACCGAAAACGGACTATCTATAATCAAAGTATCTTCTTATTTTGGAGACATATCTATCTTCTCAAATGTAACATAATAATATACAAAGATGTAAAACAGCAAGTTACGAAAACCACTATACCTTTTTTCATATTAAGCCTACCTTAGTACAGGCGAGGCCTAGTTAGAATGGCTTTGAATTTTAAAAATACATGTAATATTATAGATAAATAAAGAATTTTGAATTTGAAAAGATGTGTTAACGAACTTTCTACTCCATTACAATTTATCTATGCTAAGTCTATCATTGCTGGCGTTTTTCCAGAACTTTGGAAAATTTCGAACATTATACCATTGCACAAATCTGGCGACAAAACTGAAATCAGTAATTATAGGCCAATTAGTTTATTATCTACGTTCGGCAAAGTTTTAGAATCACTTGTTTACAACCAAGTTTTTAACCATGTTAGACATGTCTTATGTCCACAGCAAAATTGATTTTTTCCAAAAAAATCTTTAACACAAACCTTATTGAGTATGTAGATTATATTAGTACTTCACTAGATAAACGAACACAAGTAGATGTTATATATACTGACTTCCAAAAGGCCTTTGATAAAGTTGATCACTCCATCCTCATTCGAAAACTTAAGGATAATGGAATACATGGGGACTTACTGCGATGGCTAAAGTCATATATTATGAACCGTAGCCAGATAGTTGTCATTAAGGGATTCGAGTCTTCGGTATTCGACTTAACATCGGGTGTCCCACAAGGTTCCAACTTAGGACCCCTCTTATTTTTAATTTTCATAAATTATCTTTCCAATAGAATAAAATGTAATTTCTTAATGTATGCCGACGATGGTAAAATTTATAATCAAATTATGAACATATCTGACTGCCATAAAATACAAAACGACCTTGATTCGTTATTCACTTGGTGTTCTGAAAACAAAATGGCTCTTAACATAGGTAAATGTCACTCGATGTCCTTTTGTAGGAACAGGGGTCACGTTAAATACGACTATTCTATAAATGGTCACAACCTAAGCAATGTATCTAGCATCCGTCACCTAGGAATAACATTTGACTCAAACCTAAATTTCAAGATACACATTGAGAACATAGTCGAGAAAGCAAATAATATGCTGGGGTTGATCATACAAATCACTAAGAATTTCAAAAATCACAACAGCATGATCCTGCTTTATAACTCACTAGTGCGCTCTCATCTTGAATTTGGGTCCTCGATATGGAACCCATGTATTAAAACGTACTCCGATAGAGTAGAATCCATTCAAAGGAAATTTCTGAGAATGCTATCATTTAAATGCAGCCTTAAGAATCATCTGACTGGCTACGAGGAAAGACTGACTGCTTTTAAATTTGTCACATTAGAAAAACGCCGGTAGGTTGCAGATTTAGTGTTCTTGTACAAAATTTTAAATAATAAAATCGATACCTCTTGTATAGAAAAAATACAATTTAACATTACTAAAAGAAGTCTTCGATACCCAGACTTATTTAAAACACCTTTAGCAAAAAACTATACCGGAGTTAATAAGGTAATCCCACGTATATGTCGTCTGTATAACAAATTTCATCTTGACAATCGCATCGATATATTTCATGATAGTTTATGCTCCTTCAAAGCGACCCTCTTTAAAATACTGTAATTCTGGTATTTTTTTTTGTTTTTTTTTCCTTTTTTATACATATAAAAAAAAAAAAACAACCATTGTTCATGCATTGTGCTAATTGTGTACTCATATAAAAATGATATTGATGTAGTCATGTAACTATAGTATATATATGTCACTGTATGTGTTGTCAATATTCTGTTTGGGTACCAAATAAAATAAAATAAAAATAAAATAAAATAAAATAAAAATAACAAGGTAAAGAGAACGAACAAAGGATTGAACATAACAACAAAATAACACTGATTTATTCAATATCTTCTTTATCTATACTAATATTATAAAGAGGTAAAGTTTGTGAGGTTGTAGGAAGTAATCTCTGGGTCTACTGAACCGATTTTGATAATTCTTTTACCAATAGAAAGCCACGTTATTTGTGAGTGTCATAGGCTATATATTAATCCGAAAAATGAAAAGACTTTTTCGTGGTAGTCGGATTTGCAAAGTAAGTCGGAGAAAAAACGGTCGAACGATAACGTTTCTAACTAACGCTGCCTTAACGATGAGATATATGATTATGTTCTAGAGAAAAGTTGTAGAGCTTGGTAATGCCTACAAAAAACTCAGCGACAGCATATGTCTAAATTTAATATTTAAGTCATAAAAAGTAGTTTTTTATATTTAAAAAAATAATTTTAATCGTTACGTCGTGTTTATTGGTCATATTATCAACAATTATGAATTCATATCATAATAAGTAAATTTATCGTACCGTGTTTAAAACAAAAGACTTTCCCCTTTTACTGCATAAATGGTTAAAGAGAAAAGACACTCACAAATAAGACACTCACAAGAAGACACTCACAAATAACGGTAATATAGTCAAATTGGCATACAAATACATATATACATATGCAGTAGAAATATAACCCTTCTAAAAAGTAAAAAGTTTTACCACCCAACGAAGTGGGCACGGGTCAGCTAGTATTTGATACATTGCATGCATCTTTCATTACCTTAATGACATTTGATTAAAACCTCAAATAATTATATAAAATTTAACGATCTCTCTATACTCAATTGTATGTGCTCCTTCGAACTATATTTTTACATTAGTAGCATTTCTGGTCGCTTGATGTAATTTAGTATTTATTAGTGTAAACAAAATTGATGAGAGCGATTTGACCCCCTTCCCATGTATTGAGCGATTTGACCCCCTTCCCAGGTATTAAGCGATTTTTGCCCATAATCAACCATTATCCTGAAGGTCTAAACTATTCAAAAATATATATTTCATTGAGGTACCCGATTTTCCGTTAGCTTCTGGAATCATTTGTAGTACTCTACTTTTAGTTATTTTTATTACGGTATTTTAATGAAATATTTGTGGTTTGTGTATTTATCCACTTAGATACATGTATATTTTCGCAGTGTACTCTATTAAACCTTTCATTTGGTACTAAATACGATATATTTTTCGTTTGTTTATTGACATTTGGATATTTAGACATCTATTTACTCGATAATTGGACAGTTAAGGTATCCTCTAAAACTCAGAATGATATATCGATTCTAACAACACACACTTCTAAATCGGTTCAAACTCTTAAAAGCTATAGTGGAGTAAAGAAACGGAAAACATACATAGATGAACCCTAAACACATTACACTCCTTTTCTATTAGGCAGTCGTGTAAACAATAGGGTTTTTGGTATAATTTTAATTTATTTAAGACGTTAGTAGGTTTTTTTTTAATACTAAACATTTTTATATGGAACTGAAAGGAACTTGTTACTTTATTCTTTTTAATTTTAGAAAATATGACTAAAATACACCATATATAAATAGAAGAAAATAACCCATAACAAGAGTCGTGTATTTATAAATATTATGTACATACATATATTTACAAATACAAATAACAACGATCGAAGAAGAAGTACAAAAACGTCGACTACGATATTTCGACCATGTTTGCCGAATGAACGATAATAGCTTGCTACGTAAACGTCTTTGGCGAGACCGTCCGTCAGAATGGAGAATTCAGCGATCAGCACCGAAGATAACCTGGCTAAATAACATCAAAGACGACCTTAAGAATCAACGATTATAGGCTAGGGATGCTCGAGACGTGGCAAAAAATCGTCAAGAATGGAAGCGAATCGTGAATGGAGTACGAGATCCAGCTGCACCGACAGCAGCGTATTGGATGCGAGGGCGACCCCCTCCCCCAATCGCCGGCTACAGAATAAATAATAATAATAATAGTAATAATATAAAAATATCATGGCGCATGACGCTCCACTAATGACACTCCTAATACCGTGTCGCATGACGGTCCACTAATGACACTCCAAATAACATGTCGTATGACGCTCGAGCACAAACTAACCTTAGTTTGGCCTCGAGCGGACTTTCACTGCATCAGATATTAAATATATAGATGTCAATTGTTTATAAATGTTGAGTTAGAGAAAAAATATTAATAGTAATTGTTAAGAGGATTTCAATATTATTTTGTAAGTAAATATACAAATCGGTATAGGTAGTTAGTTAATATAGAATATTGCTCCTAAAATGTAACATGATAATAATAATAATAAAATGTAATCGGTATTCCAAAGACCGCAATATAATAGTACCCAGAAGGAATACTGCTTTTGGTCAGCGCTCCTATACATTCATAGCCCCAAGGTTTTTCAATGCTCTTCCTGGTGATATAAAATCGACGCAAAATAAGACCCACTTTAAAAGGCTACTTACAAAATGGCTTATAAAAGAGGGACGACAAAAAATCACAAAAATATTGGACATTATATATTAATGTATTAATTCGAACACATTAATATTTAGAATTTTATGTTATACTATATTTTATATCATATTAAAATTACTTTTTATTATTGTATTTAATATTATTATTTTTAAATATATCTGTATGTGTATGTATGTATGTATATATGTGTATATATATTCTTAATCTTAGTTACATGTTTATTTTCTACTCCTAATTTTAAGTATTTATTAGTTTTTAAGGTAGTTGTTGCATGTTTATTCTTTTGTGATCAAATAATTATTTTATTACGACAATTTTTTATTTTTTTTTTATTTTTTTTGTTACAAAAATATTTTGTTTTTGTCACAATTATGAACAAGCACGCACAAAATTAAACGTTCACCTTAGAACAGGTTCCGGCCTAGTTAGGTGGCGTTGTCACTGGACTTTGCTATGTATTCATTTTCTGCTATTTATTCAATGTTTAAAATATTTAATGCATAGTTCCTAAGATAAAATTGTTTTAAATTATTCTTGAATTACTTAAATAAATAAATAAATAAATAAATAAATTTAAAACTAATAAATTACTATTAAATATATTTTTCTCAAAGCTTATGCCTAAATCAGAAAAGTTGTATATGATTTTCAACTCAAATTTTCACGTAAAATAGTTAACGGTAAAGATAAATCTCGGAACTTCTCTAAAAAAAAAAAATTTTCTCTTCTTCAGTTTTATGCACGGAATCACCCAATATTTTTAGGTCCCTAAGAACCTGTATAATACACAACAAATTCGATTTAATTCTGTCCAAAATATCATTTTTTTAAAAATTGTATCAAGATTCTTAGTTGCGGACTTACTTATGCATAATCACGTTTTGAAAATATCGCAAAAAGCTTGCTTTACGCACGTTTGCCAACGAGAATAACTGCTTATTATGCAAAATGCTTGAACGGGTTTATGTTTAACATTCCGTGTCGTCATCACGTGCCACTCTTTGATGCCCGTCATCTATGCTGAATATGTGTCAACTTCATCTAGC